>SZWC01018990.1:1430-23779 GCA_023375785.1 Penium margaritaceum | reverse complement strand
GGGGGGGGGGGGGGGGGGGGGGGGGGGGATGCATATCTTGAGTATGAAACAAATAATGACTAGAACCACATTTTTTGTACATTGAATTTCTTTCCCAAAGCTAATAATGGAACCTCAAGCACATGTGCATTTCCAATGAATGTCCATTGCAACACGATGCACATCAACACATAGTTACCGGTATTGAACTATCCCAATTAGTCTTCTACACACAGTTACAATCATACCTAGGGTGCAGCAACACCATTTCATTATTCCAAGAGCTTGTAAGTAGAAAGTATTCCTGTATGACTGGCATGAATGGAGACAACATTGCTTTGCATGAAAAGTATCAAAGTAACATTCATGGAGCTGTATGAGCACGTAAAAAACAACCCTGACGATGTGAAAATGGCAAAGAGCACAACAAAGAGTTTGAATCAGGGCAGGCTAGCCCATGACACGCTTCGCCACCTTGCCTGTCACACCCAGCACTGCAGCAACCTTCCCCTTCCCTCCCTTGCTAACCACAGTACCTCCCTCCTTTGCATTTCTTGCAGCTGTTGCGCCCTTCTAAGGAGCAGCTGCCTTTGCTGCCTTTTTTGCCTTGGCTGCCTTAGCTGCAAGGGCTGCCTTAGGTGCAAGGGCAGCCTTTGCTGCCAGGGCTGCCTTTGCTGCCAGGGCTGCCTTTGCAGCCCTTGTTGCCTTGGCTGCCGTGGCAGCTCTAGAAACCTTCGAAGCCCTAGTCTTGGCTGCATCTGCCGCCGATGTAGCAGCTGCTCCACTCGAACCTACAACATCACCTTCACCATCCTCCTCTTGCCCTCCATCCTCCTCACCTTTAACTCCCTCTTCCCCTGCATCACCTTCCTCTTCTCCAATTGCACCTTCCTCTCCTGTCCCATCTCCAACCCCCACCCCCGTCCCATCTCCGACGTCCGAGCCTCCCTCTCCAGCACCCTCCCCAACCTTGTCTCCATCCACTCCCACCTCCCCCATTGTGGCAACAGCTGCCACACTCCCTCCCTCCTCCAGCAGGCTCTCCACTTCCTTCCTGGTTCGAACCGCCCTTGCAGAAGAGGACGGGTCTTCCCTGCCGCCTCCACTACTGTCATGGTCACGGCCTGCTGCTTCTACTGCTCCACACCGTCCTCCTTAGCTTCACCCTCAACGTAGATTTCCTCCTCCTCCACCATTTCCACATCAGAACTGTCATCAGCTGCCCCACCTTCTCCTTCTTCCTCCTCTTCCACATCTGCCACAAGCTCACTGTCCTCCTCACTCTCTGAGTCGTCGGGCACCATGAAGTTGCTGGGCTTGCACCGCCTCCCACTTGCCTTGTACTGACGGCACAGCACACATTGTAGCGCACCAGCATCAACGCTAAGGTGGTTGCAGCGTGCAGTGTGAATCAGCTGGTAGGTGGAGACGACACGCTCACAATCAGAGGAGGCGCACGGCTGAGGGAGAACCTTGATGGCAAACTCGCAGAGGGTGGGAAGGTGCGCCAGGTGGAGTGACGTCCATTTGTACGGTTTCAGTGCTGACGACACCACCTTTTCCATGGCCGCCCATGCCTTGTCACTCAGGCGCTTCATGGTGAGGGCGATGACGTCAACAGTGACACGGAAGAGCTGGAATGCCTCTAGCTCCTTCTACAGCTTATCCTTCTTCTGTGTAGGCACAAGCGCATCCACCAGTGTGGACCAAGTCGTGACCATGTCAACCTCACCCCCAAGGTCATTGCCAAAGTGGCGCAGGTGCACGCGGCGCGCAACAGCATACAGTGGGCAGCTCATGTCAGCAGTCCAGCGCGCTTGCAGGCGCTGTATAGCATGCTTCACAGGTGTAGCAGCAACCTTTGCTTTCTTGCGCCCGTGAGGGAACGACAGTACAACAAGGTTGCTCATGAATCAAGCAACCCTTCATATATCTCGTCCGCCGGCGCCGCCCCTCCCGGCGTGTCAGCAATGCGTAGCACGGTCACCAACGACATCAACAAATCTCTCAGCTGGCAAACCTGTAACCAAAATACGCAACGGCACACAAAACCTCGCACAGCCTTCTTGCGTGCCTTGAACATCCCACCTCGCTGACTGCCCATGCCCGCCCAGCACTCATGGTTGACCAATTTCAACATAAATGGACGCATATCTAGCAGGCACTGCAAGATGGAGTGCGCAGATGCAAAACACGTGTCGCATTTGGCATGCAAGACCCGCCCACCCGACTGTTGCTTCAACCAGGTTCGTGGCATGTCGTTGTTGCAAAAAAAGTTACAACCTTCTCAGCCTTGGAAAGGATTGCCGACCCCCACTCTGTCTTGCCAATGTCCTCCATGACAAGGTCACAGTTGTGTGCATAACAACCTTGCCACAAGACTTTAGGATACTTTCCTTCCAGGTCTTGGAATGCGCGTTTGTTGACTGTTGTGTTGTCGCAGACAACGGACACCACATGCTTAACATCGACGGCCTCCACCGCCTCCTCGGTCATGGCCCCCATGTGGGATTCATTGCGGATCTTCCCACTGGCATCACATGAAAACACGTGACAGGCACCCTTGGCGTTTACAGCCATCGTATCGTAGATTGGGCGCACCTGCTGATCCGCCCACTCGTCCACGACAAATGTGATGCCATAAATGGGCCAGGCTTGCTTCAGCAATGTATCCTCGACCTCTAGCTTCTTGTCCAATGCTGGCAGTATGTCACTTACGATAGTGCCTCAGCTTGGAAGGTGAAACGAGCTATTGGTTCAACCAGTGCGCACCACCTTGTTCAGCAGCGGCTCACGTGAGAAGCTCATTGGGTATGTAGCACAGGCCATGAGCTTGACTATCGCCATCTGGCAGCTCTTGTTCCCGACCGCTTCACAATGCGGCCTCACACACATCTGAACCACACCAGCCATCCGGTTAACATTCAGCAGCCGAACTGTCTGCGACTGCTGCCGGTACACCTGCGGCTGCTGCTGATACACCTACGACTGCTGCTGGTACACCTGTGGTTGCTGCTTGTACACCTGCTGCTGGTGGTACAGCTGCTGCTACTGCTGCTGCTCCTGCACATGTAGGTCTGCTGCTCTGACAATTGCTTCGTCCTGCTGCTGCCTTATCTGTTGGTCAATGGAGCTGATGCCGACAGACTCCATGCCAAGACCGGCACCGGCTTCATCACCCTCATCATCTCCAGTTGGTAGGCCACCTCGACGTAGAGTCTCCTGTCGCTGCAAGCTCTCCTCCATATTGACCCATTTCATAGGCTTGCTGTTTGTACCCCATGAATCCCCGAGTTTGTTGTACAGACGGGGGCAAGAAGGTTTCCAATCGACAGCTGGACGAGGGGCCCTCTCAAGGCCAAGAACATCTCTGGCGTGAGGCGGTGGAAAGGGGCACATGGCGATGTTGCCGTTTGGGATACCGAAATGCCCGCGGATGCGGTTGCAAGTGCCACTTGACGTAATGCCGCATGAGCCACAAAAGAACCCAGGTTTCCTTGAGGGTGTAGGCACTAGCCGACAGTGAGGCGAGAGGGCCAGCGTTAGATGATCTCCATGGAGACGCCCGGCAGGAGGGTAGTTGAAGTCCGCATGGTTCAGACGATACGCTGAGACAATAGAGGATGAAGATGGAAGGGATGATGATCCCATCTCAGATGATGCAGTCTGGCGCTGAGGTGCCATGGCTGTAGCTCCTTCCTGCAATCGCCACGCTCTGTTGGCGTTGGAGTGACGCAAGGGCCTCAGCCCCTACCCCTGCCTCCTGCTCCCTGCCAGGCCTCTTCGGCCTCACTCAAAGCATAGGAGTGTGAACCACCCGACCGGTGGGTGGTTGCGAGGACCTCAGCCCCTGCCCCTGCCTCATGCTTCCTGCTAGGCCTCTTCAGCCTTTTGATCCATGCTCCGTCCACCATCGATCCAACAGATCAATGGTGGGCGGGTTGGTCAGTCCTCAGCCGGCGACCACCGGCTGTGGATCGATCCGACGAGGAGCCACCGTCAATGGATCCGCGGCCGGTGACCACCGGTTGTGGTTCGATCGACGATTAGCCCTCGTCGACCTGTCCTCGGCCGTCGGCCAATCGATCGACAGCGATCGATCGTCGAGTCTCGCTCGACGTCGGCCGAGCGATCCACGGCGATCGAGCAATTGACGGCGATTGATTGCGTCAAATGGTGCTTGCTTGATGTGGTCCTTGCTCGACCACTCCTCGATCGACATCGGTCGAGCGATCGACGGCGATGGAATGTGTAGAAAATAAAAAGGTCGACATTGTAAAAATGTCGACCTACGAGTTTCATTGTGAACCTCACGTTCGTGCTGATTTCAAATCCAGCAGCACACAAAATGCCATTTTGAAAAATGGACTCAACTACGATTTGGGAACTGACATAAAAGAAAAGAATTCAGAAAGATGTCGACAATCATCCAAGCACGTGGACTCAAACTATGCACCAGGAGTAATCGTTGATGTGGCAGTGGAAGAACCAGTGATTGCTGGACCAAATATCTGCCACCACTATGAACCAGGATTTGATATCCCTGTCAAACCTAAAAAAAATAAAAATACTGGAAAACTCGATTCTGAAAAAATCACATATAGGTCCATTAACATTATGTCAGAAATCGTTGGAATGTCAAACCCTGGTTCATCGATTTCAAAACAAAATCTCAAACCCTACTATGACATGGGTTTGAAAGTTAAATGAAAACCGAATGTGTGAAGGAGGAGGTGCTAGGGAGGGGTGGTGGCTGGGCAAGGGAGGGGGGGGGGGGGGGGGGGGGGGGGGGGGGGGGGGGGGGGGGGGGGGGAGAGGATCGCGGTGGGGCTCCGTGTGGCAGGGCTGGTCGGTGGGGTGAGGCCAGCCCACGCGTCTGAGGACCGCACCTCGCGTTTTTTGGCGAACGCAAACGCGGTCCACATCGAGGCCCCCTGGATGTGGACCGGGGTTCCGCGGCCGCGGTGACAGGGTCACATCGGAACCCCGGGTCAACACTGCCATGGATGTGTTTACACTCGTAAAATGTGACCAATAACTTTGTCCAATTGGCATAAAAAATCATGTTGACATGTATGTAGAAGGGGATAATATTTCATATCCAGTACACATAATGGAGATGTACATCTTACTTATCCAGGATATGGCAAAAGACAAAAACATCATCAAGATTTACAAAGAAAAAATCATCAACGAACGACCAAAAAATGTTATTGACTAAGACCTTGAGCATCATGGAGTTGTTGGTAGAGCCAGACCACATCACTGTTAACTTTAGGTGGTGCCTCCCTGGTGTGCTCATGAACAGCAGAATCTTGTTGATATTTACCACACTCGACAATTTCACTTAAACCTTTAGCTCCAAAATACTGTTATTGAGTTTTTCAACTTGAAGAAAGGATAGTCCATGTACTACTTCATGGGTTTTTTATTGGGTGCTAACTTGCTCATGCACTTCCTTGTTTCAATAGAACATATTTATACAACAGTTACAAGTGTTGTTGATGTATGTACAGAAGGCAATGTGAATCCCTGCTTGATGATCTTGTCTGGTTTGTGCTTGAGTTTATCCAGATTGTTATCCCTCATCTGATATGGTCTTTTATTGAAATCTTGACCCCCAGTTCTGATCTTAATCCAGTGGTCGAAAGAGTATCTTATATTGCAAGGTAGTTACACAGAAACTGTTGAAGAATTGCCCCTCTGCATGCCCAAGTGTGGTGCTTGGAGGCGCCAAAGGCCGTCAGTGAGAGGAAAATCCACGCATATGGATCTAGAAGCTCTAGGAATACTCGGAACCTGAAATGGAGGATGGAGGAAGTAGCTGAATCCGGTGGAAGTTGTTTCACCGGAATCAGACAAGTATAGAGGGGGATATGAGCTTCAAAAGATGGGGTGTGCGCGGCGGCTGTGGGAGCCGGCTGCGACTCGACTTTCGGTGAATAATTGACAGGTTTGAGTAACAAATGTCCATCTGGGGATTTTGCTTTGGAAAGGCTGCCAATGCATCCGATGAATGATTCACCGGATGTCAGTAGAGCAGTTTGTTACTGAGAGACTCAGACCAAATCCTGGCTCGACGTTCGAAACTCAGTAGTACGTTTTGTTATCGGGGACTTGGTCAAAATCCCGACTGCAGGTTCGCAAAAAGGTTTCGAACCACATCAATCTCCGTCACCAAAATCAACAATTAAATCATCAAAACAGACCCCAAAGACGTGAGGGGAACCGCCACTACATGTAGGGACATCTGTGCCTCCAAAATGGTGTTTTGATGGGTCCTTTATGTGTGAGGGCGCCTCGGTGGACGACATGGTGCGCGTCACCAACTGAGTGGCTGGATTGGGGTGTGGAACTTCGGCTGACATAGCAAGAGCTACTGTGATCCAAATCTCGCACAGTATGGTACGTTGGATAGCTCATGACTAGCCCTTAAAATGTTCATATCATGTCCATGTATAAAAAGCAAAATTGCGTTTATCCCTTCGCAAAAATGACGGTATCACAACTCCCTTCCACTCCCAGAAACACAGCGTGAGGTGACCAGAAAGTTCACGCTTAGACTCAGAGCCCAGACCAAAACAAAAAGACGTGAATACCAAGAGGAGACCCGTCGGGCCACCATGCTGTTTTTCTGACAGAAACATCTCCCAAACAATATTTGAAAAGAGCAATAAAGTCTTATACAACCTGGTAGAGGCCAATGATCCGGCTAACAATGCCGATGCAATTGATGATTCTGCCAGGTCACTTGCCACCTGAAGGCGGTGTGCCTTGCACATGTCTGCATAAAGTTACCTCACTTGTGATCCCCATTATAGATACTGGCCATGTCCAATGATACCATTTTACTACATGGCCATGTTGTATGTTCTGATTGTATTGCTAGAGTTGTATTATTCTACTCCATCCCTTTCACGGACTTTGTTGAATCAATGACATTCTATAAACATACCTTGCCTCCATTGTTCACATAGACCACTTCACTTGACCAGTCAATTTACGGGTCATGCTGTTATCCAGACTATCATCCAAATATAACATTGTGTTCTCTCGTTGGACAGTGTGTACATACCACCATGACATATTACATTCATTTTATACAAGGTTGGTGAGGTCCATGATGTTAATGGGTCCATAACCTTCCACTAATGGGTTTCCTTCTAAAAAATAGTTGCTATTAATCCTCAGTCCAAACTTGCAAACCAAGTTTTGGTGTACAAACGAGTGAGTTAGAGGGGTTTTTGAATGCAATTGATCCATAATCTTCAGTCAATGGTCTTTCTTGTAGTAATTTTGCACCCTTGTAATCACTGAATCACTGCTGGTTGTTCATCCTCATACTACTCATACATTTTGTTTTCTCTAGCATAAGGATATGGAAATATGGGCTACTTGATCAAGCAGGATTTTCTGAAAAATACAGGAGTTTCACCCCTTACTCCTCTCCTTGGTCATTCTTTTGACTCCTTGAGGTTCTCACACTTGATCTCCTTCATCTCCTTCTTTTTTTATTATTGAAAATGGAGAAAACAAATGGATGCTGCTTGTATGACCGTGGATGAGTCCACTACATAAAATCAACCTCCATTGGAGTTGATGCCATTGATTAGTGTGACTTCGTGCTATAAAAAAATAGTTGCAAATCTGTAGTAGCCAGTCGGATGGTTAAAAAAGATTCCTGTTAAATGATTGCGAATCTGTAGTAGCCAGCCAGTTGGTTTAAAAATATTCCCTCTGCATTATTGACTGAACGTGCTTGGAAAATGTCACGGTTGACTCCATTAATATAATGGAAACATGCTTTGTGGTTGATGCTGTTGAGGTCGTATTCTTACATGGCCGTTGCAGGTAGTTTGTCACTTTAGCATGCCAACACAACCAGAACAGTTTGTATTAGGCATCTATACTATCGATCAGCCTACAGAACCCGATGATTACTGTCTACTTGGATTGGTACTATGAGTTCGGTAGTGTGGGATAACCTGGACTTGAGGTTGAATAGGCATGCTTTCAATAATGCCAGGCCATGGCCGTGAGCTGCTTGATCGAATCCATCGGCCTCCAATAAAGAATAGAATGAATTTACATCCGACCACGGCTGTGATAATTGCTTCACAATCTCTTTGTGAATGAAGCCTCTCCGTTGTTTTCTTGGAGGCACATCCCACAAATTTCCCTAAGCAACAACCTTGTACAAGTGACCCACCAATCTCTGTCCTTCAGTCAAGAAATCACAGGCTACATGACCAAGATAATTGCATCGTCAATAGTTGGTCAAGAATTGATTTGGCTTGTAGGGCCATGGTTTGGTGGTAGTTCAGTGATCAAAATCAAGGTAAAGCAACACTGCCCCCTTTGGAGGATCAACTACTTTGATTCAAAGCACATTAGAGCCTCTGTTTTGCAGAGCCAATGATTACCTAGAACCACATTGAACAGGTCATGAAGGTTGAGTAGTTTTTAAGACGTATCCCTATTTTTTCTATGCATTTGCCTCTCAGAAAAATTGTATGAGATGCATTGTTCAGCACAGCCAGCACATCCAGAAGAGCCATCCATTTTTCAATTGACGGTGTTGATCTCCATTGAGATAGAATATTCTGATGATTGATTCCAAGATCTGAGCTTTGTCAATTCTTTTGGCCACTGTTATAGTCTACAAAAACTCATCTTGGATGGAGAAGACTGCAATGGCCCACCATATGTCGCGCTTAAGGCCATTTTTGTAGTGGAGAAAGTGTTTTTCTTAGAGTGATGTTGCTTCCGGCAATGATTTTGTAGAAGGTGCACGTGTATTCTCCCACGCCGGAGTGCTAACACACCCGTTGTAGCTTGTACCATGCATTCAAATCTTGATTGAGTCATCCAGAGCATACAATGACCACGTGTTTTCCCAGTTTTCGGGTAACGTCAAGGAGTTTTGGCCTGCTCGAGAGTTGGAATGCTTGCGGTTGATGATGCGAAGGGCATCGTGAGCCTTTGATCTTGCTCCGCTGGTCTCCTTTTACTGTTGGATGGTATTTATATCAGACCACAAACTGAGTGCCATGCCATGTAAAAACGAGGCCACAAGGTGTAGTGCACCTCCAGAATGGTCAGCCACATACTAACCATTTGTCCTTGAAATTTTAAAGGATCTTACGGTTCAGGGAGTGCAAGGTTAACATCGGGATCCCTTGAGAGTTGGGGAATTTCCATTGAGAGTATTACTTCTTACATGAGCGCATTATAAAGCTCCCCCATGCTGGAGTTGAGCTATTAGAGTGCTTGAGTGCCACCAACTTCTGGAAAATGTCCTTATTGATACATGTCTTTTGTGTTTTATATAGGTTAATTCATATTATGAGCTGGCAGGTAACAAGGGCGGAGGAGGCACTGATCCTAATGCCTCAGTCATTAGCCCGACTGTAAGTGTCGTCGTTCCCACGCCATTGGCTGTTAAACCTGACACGCCTGCTACTTTAGGGTTCATGTATACCATGAATTGTTTTTCCTCTTGTATTGAAGTCACGAGTGACCCGCTACTTGTTTCCGGTTGCACTTGCTCTAATCACCATCGTTGTCACAATGTCAGCAAGCTCTCGACCAGTGGAGATATGCTGATGACTGTTGTGAAGTTGCCGATGATGATTGAACTTGTTGATTGCCCCTCAAGTACCATTTTGCTCTGAAACCAGGTGTTATGTCCAACAGCTTGTAAATGGTAAACATGTGAGAGTTGTCAAACAGAGTACTCTACCAGAATTCGGGACACTCGAGTATTTTTTCTGACGATTTTGGAAGTGTTCTTCATTGCTGTTGGGGTAAAAAACATTAGAAAGAAAATTGAACCCACTTTTGCATGGCACAGCTTCGAGTTGATGGTCTGATCTAAAGGCCATCCAAGTATAGCAAGAGACTGGCAGAGCCCGTTCAACGATTCATGCGACCACTCTTAAATCTTTGATGTCAGGCGTTCTACCTCGTGAGCAGATCGATCCAACATTGCACCAAAGAACTGGGATGACTTCGTGCGTGCCAAACTTGCCCACTTTAAAAAGATGAACAAGAAGTCTGATGCATGATATAGGCTTCAACGCATTCGTCAGCAGTCCAGCGTGGTAAAGTACAGGCAAAGTTTTTAGAAAACAATCACTGACAGCAACTTGACTCCCAACAAACTCTGTTCATACTAGAACAACGGCCTCATACGAGATATTTGACAAGAAATCATCATATTTGGCATTTAAGATGGCCTTTTGCAAATAATTGCAGTGGCTGGTTGCATCAACAGAGCAGAATACAAAACTCAAATGCAGCAATACTGCACCTAACGAACCTTCAGCCACAACCCTCATTGTGACGAAAGAAAGTCATAGTCGGTGGGAACCTTCTCTCCGATGGACATTGACACTGTTGATCAACGTGATCAATGGCTCTAACGGGCTTGCGGGAAGTCAGGACACATCTTGTGCGACTGTTGGAAATGGGAGCAACATGCCAAAAAGGGGAGAAATTCATATAGTCAGGACACAGAAAAGTACAAGAGAAGTAGGCGAAATTCATGTTCAGACAAAAAAAAACCCGTGCCAAATGATCGTCCATCTGAGCGACTCACATCACCACAAATGAGGGTTCCTATGATCAGAAATTTAAACAATGCATACAAGGACATTCAACCAGTGACACTCCTGTAGGTACGACCAAAGGGTTATAAATGATGCAGAATGGTACGAGGACTACTAGATGGATGAGCTTCTCACGTATTTGTAAGTAACGACATGGTTCAAAAGCTGGGTTTTTAGATCAAACTAGGGCTATTTGAGGGAAAACCATTGCTGAACAGTTACAGATCCCTTGACTCTGTGAACCTCTTTGACCCCTAAATGGAGATCTGCACAACGTAAACGTCTGGAGAAATCTCCCGCTGAGAAACCACAAAATCATCTTAGGATGAGATTTCCTACACTGACACAATCCGTAGATAGAATGGAACGACAAATCTGTATATGTCAGTGTAAATAACAGAGAATGAAATACGCCCTTGGGCAAGTGAGCCATGATGCAATGGCGGTTACGAAAAGCAACAGAGGTGGAAGAAGTAGAGGATGTTGTGTCAGTCTCAAAATGCTAGCCGAAATGTTTGGACGTGGACAAGAGATATCAGTGACATGGGGCTCAACTGTGGCTTGTCCATGTGGAGACCGGGGGAGCGAAAAGAATCATCGCAGCAGAGTATTTTTTTTTAGACGTTTTGCAAAACGTCTAAGAAAAAAATGTCCATGTGGAGACCGGGGGAGCGAAAAGAATCATTGCAGCAGAGACGACCACATCGTCCTCAACACTTGGCAAGTTCACAGTCATTATGGAGGGCTTGTAGTGCTCACCGAAGAGTTCGAAGGGATTTTCCTTGACAAACGTTTCCAAGAGTTACATCCGCACTGAATGGACCTTAAGCCAGATAGCAGACTGACATTAAATGGGACTTATCAGATGAGCGACCAAGAGTTGACCAAACTCAAAAACCAACCGGACGCGATTCTCGCTAAGGGATTCATCAGACCATCAACGACACCCTATGTGGCACTTCTCTTGCAAAATGAGACCGGAGGGATACGAATTGGCATGGACTAGCGAGTGTTGAACCTCATCACCATTAAAAACCATTATCCTCTTCCATCGACCTACACAGCGGCTATCATCAGATTTGCGAATCTGACAAGGACATAAAGAAGTGGCACTTCGAGTTCAAAGTTACATCTCCGCGGTATTCATTGCAGTGATGAACAATCCTCTTGCATGTACCTTGACGACTCCATTGTGTATCTTGGTGGCATCCCGATGTAATGCTCTATCCCTGAGGAGCATATTGGAAATCTCCAAAAAGTTCTTCAGATTTTACAGAAGCAATTTTTTTTATTGAAAGACTCTTAGCATGCAAGTCTAGTCACCATGCAATCCATTTTTCACAGTCGCATCATCGGTGGCGGATGGATCACCATGGCCTAAAAAACTGTAAAGACTGTCAAAGATTGGCCAACACCAACCACGTTCAGGACGTTTGAGTGTTTCTAGGATTTTACAAGTACTAAGATCAATTCATAAAGGACTATGCTGGTGTGTTTGCACCTCTCTCCGATCTCACTTGCAAAACCACCAAGTGGAGTTGGGAAGACAATGACCAGGAAGTGTGAAATTCTTGAGAATCGTTCTAACATCAGTGCCATCCCTACTGTTAGCAGATCCAATGGTGGACTATGTCATGGCCACCGATGCGTTCTATCAAGCAATCAGAGGCGTTATTCTCCTTTACTACGACACTGAAAAACAGCCGGTCACATACACGTCACAAAAACCATGCAGACCGGAACTCGCCAGGCCGTCATGCCACAAAGCAAGGAGTTGTGATGGATGATATTGGAGGAGTTCCATGAAATTGTTCCAAGTGGAAACTTTTTCGATGACAAGATGGCCAAGAAGCTGGAAATGTATAACTGGTGACACAAGATGCAGCCAAAGCAACATTCTCGTGATCGCCATCCACCAACATGATTTCTCCAGAGTTTTGGAAGAAATACGACAAACGTTTGTGAAGATAGAAGCAACTATGAAGCAAGGAGTAGACCAGCATCACAACGATGATGCCATTGTTGACCGAGTTGTCCTTAGTTTGACAAATATCAAAATCCATAAACATGAATGTGTAAAACCCAAATCCAAGTGATTGGGAGCGTTTGACATCAAGCGAATTCAAACCCATGACTTTGCCTGCCTAACATTATGGAGATCCAATCTGTTGTCTACAACAGCAAGATCAAGCACTACCATGAGCCCAACAAGAAATTCTCTAGAAACTAATAGGAAGCTTCATAGCCCCATGAGCTGCAATAACTTTGTTTTGTTGAGAGAAATGACAACTGACAAGTAGACAACATCAGTACCTCCAATAGCGCAGGACGGGTGATGCACATGATAGTACTAGTTTGTCCTAAAAATGGCCCAAGATCAATGTTTGGCCATAATGCAAAGGTTTTTAAACGCAACACCGTTTAAACCTGAGATATAGAATGTAAAATCAAACAACATGGCTGGTCACTTACACAGGTCCAACACTAATCATATGACAAAAATTACAAAAGATGTAAATTGAATTCAAGAGCTAGTCCACAAAGAAAACTCTAGCAACCGCAAAAAAACTATGGAGCACCCAAGCAAGCATCTGGGACGCCGTACCAGCATTCTATGAGCTGCTATTGGTGGGATCACTACCCGAGGCCATCTAAGTCGGCATCAGGGGTGTGCATGAGCATGAACACGACCGAGTAGCTACAAAAAGCTACATAGACAGACGGGGACGGCTCGCATCACGAAACTCTCCCATGACCTGATGATAGGCATGTCAATACACGTGCAAAACTGACAAAGGTGCACAATGAGATGCTCAATAGTCCATACTTACACACCCCATTGCAAGGCACTCTCAAAGCAAGGGGCAAAGCCCAACGGAATGAGTGGCCACCATGAACTTTCCGTATGCCAGTGTCTCGGTCGGGAAGCCAGCCTACTGCATGTTTGTGCCGATCCAAATGACAAAGATCATTGGCTGTTCCACAAGATCACACACAGAACGATGCACAACAACAATGTGCTTCGTGCGTGCATGAAAAACCCCAGAATTCTCAGAAATGGCAAGAGTACTCTGGTTCTCACAACACATAATGACACAAGGAACTGGCTTACACAACTCAAGAAAGATATTGCAACCACACCAAATCAGCGTCCCCAATCTCCAATACAACATACTCAGACTCTGAGGATCTACGTGCAATGCAGTCTTGCTTGTCGCAATGCCACAACATAGCGGTATTATCTAGTAGGAATACATAGCATGTTTGACTGTTGCCATCAAGACTCCAGGCCCAGTCAATGTATGTGTAGCTGTCAACTACCACCAAACACTACAGTCAGAAGCAAAGTCCGAGGAACAATGTCAGAACCACATACCATACCACTCACACTGCCATGCGAAGGGATCTCGCCTGAGGACACTATACAAACTGTGTAAGGAGGTTGACAGCAAAGGCAATGTTGGGTTGTGTGGTCTTGGCATCACAAGTCACAAGTACATCAGAGAGCCAACGAGATACAAGTTCAAGGTCACATCCATTGTCTCCCTTCGCTATACTGGATCATCCACCTTCAGGATTTCCTACCCATCAGGTGTCATAGGGGTGAAGGCTATGGGAACCGTTAAGGAGGTCAAGAAACTACTCCCCAACAATGCAGGCATAACGTGCCCAATGCAACAAGAGTATCCGCTGCTGAAGATCACATACGATATCCATCCCAAGGAACACAGTTGTATGACCACGATTCTTAAGCCTATCGACAGCTTGAAGGACTGCCTTGGCCTCCTTCGTACCCTCCATCAAAGGAGAGACAAACATGAGGTCATCCATGTAGACTAGGATGAAGGTGAGGGTATGAACTCTTTTTCTGAGAAAGAGGGATGGGTTAGCATCACTCTGCATGTAATCGACACGTATCAATGTGCCAGTGATCTCCAAGTTCCAACACCGTGATGATTACTTCAACCTGTACAAGTCCTTGTACTGACCTGAAAACGTGGTGGTTGAACCATGTACATGTCCTCCTATAGCGTGCCATGGAGGACCACATTGTTCACATCCATCTAGCATAGCTCCCAATCATGGTGGGTAACAACATTGAACAATGCACAAGCAATGGTCATACAATGAATAGATGCAAACGTGTCAGTGAAATCCATACCCTCAACCTGTGAGTACCCCTTGGCCATCAAGCGCGACTTGTAGCAATCCAATGAGTCGTCAGATTTCACGTTCTTGGGAATGACCTACAAGGCCTGTGGGACCTCTTGTCCTGATGGGAGGTCAACAAGCATGTAGACTCCGTGGTCACAGATGTCTCTCAGTCCATCCTCAAAGGTTGCATGACACAGCTCTATATCCTTAGCTGGAAAAGCCTCCTTTCATGTGCCTAGATCCTGCGCCATTGAGGGAGAGCTCAAATGTATGCCTCTAGAATCTTCCTGTCCACGACAAGATCAGTTAGGAAATCGCAAGCCACTGAGAACTTACGGGAGACCAACTCGTGGCCTACAGGGTTTGCTGAATGTACCTCAGTGTTTTCCGCGTGGACACTCAAGCCAAGGACTTTTGTGCCAGGCTCATTGCTCTGAACATTGAGAGTCAGGCTTCAAGGTACCAAATAAGCCATGTGTTGCACCTTAGAGGCCAGTGGTCAAAGACGGCCACCGGGCTTGCGAGTGTAGAGTGATGTTGACGTGCTTTCTTTGGTTGCATAACAGGCAGCTGCACCACAACTATAGAGGTCGTGGACTCAGAGGGAGGGGGAGAGGGTACAGGAGAGTCATTGAATGGTGTTAGTAGAGATATTGTCACTAGTGTAAGACCACATGTGCTAGAGGAAACAGACATAGGCACTATACCAGATGTGATTGAGGGAACTATCGCTTACATGGGATTAGGTGTGCTAGAAGGACCTGATGATGGCATAGGATCAGGTGTGCCAGAGGGAACTGATGCTGGTATAGGATTAGGTGTGCCAGAGGGGTTTAACGCTGGTACAAGTTCAGGTTTGCCAAAGGGGACTGATACTGGCACATGATCAAGTGTACCAGAGGGAACTGATGATGCTAGTGGAACCACAACCAAGATGAGTGGATCGTCACCAGCTGGAGACCATACCACAGGTGAGGATTCCTGGATGGACACATCTGTAGGAATGAACTCCCCCATCTGTCAAGAAGCAGCACAAGTGGGAACGTGGTCCACGACCAGCAACAAAGTGTTGGACAGTTCACGGTAGGTGAGAGCCTCAAAGAAGAGAGCATCAAGAGACTCGACAATGTGATGACGACCTGGCTCCCAAAAAACCGCTAGGCCTTCAATTGCAAGGAGATGCTAGAGAAAGCACACATGTAATCCTAAGGTGCAACATTGGACTCTTTTTGATCCTTGGTGCACAAGACGTAGGCTAAAGATCCCTATACGCAAGCAAGAGAGGGATCAACATGATGGCTGAACCACAACTCGTATGGTGTGATAGGTCCTTCACCTTGTAACTGGACTACAATAGATCCTTCAATTGCTAGACAGCGGCAAGTTTAGGCTTTGTGACGAGCAGATCATCTACATAGACGATACGAGCATAGTGACAAGGGTGGTCTTGAATGGGACGAAGAAGTGGGCTGGATCTATGGTGATGCGCACCAAGTCACCTTTCAAGAGGGTGCGACTGATCTCTGTGTTCCAGCACATAGGTGAATGTTTCAGGCCATATAGGACCTTCCGTAATTGCCAAATACGACCTATGCCATCTTAAAATCCAGGGGGCTGGGCCATGTAAAGCTCCTCACCATCGAGAGTGCCATGCAAGAAATAATTGCTCACGTCCATGTGGTGAAGCTCCCAGTCATGTTGTGCGACCATGCAAAAGAGCGCATGGCTGGTGGCTGGTGGTACCTGTGCAAAGCCCTTGGCTATGAGCCGGGCTCTAGTTGTCCAGCGTACCGCCAATGATACGGTGCCAAACAGGGCCCCTGAACCGCCAAGTATTTAAGTAATGAGTCACCTTAAGAAAGGTGCAGAGACAACCACGGGGAGCCAGTTTGCTATCCCACTGGTCCTCCCGGAGCCAGACACTTGCAACACAATCCCAAATGTGCATAGGACAAAGATCTGTGCGCTGTCCACACCAAGAGAAGTATGTGGTGACGCGACGGGGCAAGGGACCATGGAGAACCTTGCTCTAAATCCAAGTCATGTACGACATGACCTCGAAAAAAATGCCCTCAAAGAGACTTCAATCAATGCTCATAGTGCGGACCGCATCAGCCATGATGCCATTCCACCACTCAAAATCACTATTCTTCTCTATAAAGTAAGGCACACAAATGTCATGTCTACTGCCTCGGGTCCTCAGGAAAGCATCTACCTCTCCCACAAAATCACGACCTCGGTCAAAGCGGAGGCAGCAAAGTGGACGACCACACTTGTGCTTTGTTGCAAGAAGCAAATCACGAATCGTAGCCAAAGTGTCACCCTTCTGCTAGATACTGAAAACCCACGAAAAATAAGAGTAGTTGTGAGTGAGGGTGAGCACGTAACAACCAGGGTCCGCAATAGACTCAACAGGTAAAAGACCCACGAGGTCAGAGTGGATCAACGCAAGCAGGTGGGAGGCTCGAGAAGAGGACATAGGATAAGAGGACCTATGCATCTTTTCCTGAGTACAATGGATACATTCAGTTTTTCAAGGCAAGTGGAAGGTGGCTGGATCGAGGCCAAGGACAGGCTGCGTGTGAAGCATGGTCTGGACGGCAAATATGTGTACGTGGAAAAGACAATGATGCAGGAGATGAGTCTGCTGTAGGGCTTGAGTGCCCGTGAAAAAGTTGTGCATCCTGTCCAAAGAAAAAGGTGAGGATACAAAAAACAAACAAGTGACATACCACAAGTTATCACGAGACGATACATGCAACATCACACGTCCACGTGGACAAAAAGTGACAGTGACAATGCCGCAAAAGTGTAGAACATTCATGCTTTTGCAGTTGAGAGTAGTGAAAGACTGAAGGTTGAGATCTAGGCCTGGCACATACACATCGGTTACGTAGACATCACGAGACGGTCCTCGGAAGTGGACGACACCAACACCAGGAACATCATGCATTTGGTGGGACCTAGTCCGAAAACTCTAGACACCACCCACTGGGCCAAGCATACTGAACGCTTTTCAATAAGGCGTCATGTGACGTGTAGCATCGGAGTCGATGATCCACATACCCTTAGGATTGTGTGCATACGTGGTTACGTCATACGGAGTGACCTGACATGACACAGGCAACGGTTGCTACACATGAGATTAAGATGTAAAGTGTGCCCGCCAGTTATCAAGCCAGGCAACATCATCCAAGACGAGGGTAGGGACACAATGGCCATCCACAGGAGGATCATTGCGGAGTGCGATCCCAGTCTGGCAACAAGCAGACATAAAACTTGTGCTTATCTAGGACTAACGAGAAGGGATGCCGAGGCAGTACGCGATGAAATTCTTGAGCTTGCTCCCGTGAGCTGAGGCCTAGGAATCGAGAGGTAGTACAGCGTGGCCATGTTGGAAAGAGTAGCTAAGGTATAGCTGCATTGCGACACCTAAGGTGACCATGCCAGATGCAAAGGCCATGTAAATATACCGTACTGGCACCCATATTCACCCCTTTTTTCATTTGCTTTTTTGTGCTATCCATATTCTCCTAATTTTGGCCATTTTTTAATTTTTTGGGCGAGGCATTTGGTGGGAAAATTTCCTCTTTTGTGAAGGAAAATTGTGCTTTACGTGTCTCGACATGTAATTTTGGTGCAAAGGAATGATTTATGTGACACATGGGCAAACTAAAAATAATAATTTACACGAATATGGGTGCCAGTACGGTATTCCCGAGAAAAGGCATGGGAGGAGTCGGGTACCCTACTTAACTTGGATTTCGTCGACTGAGCAGTTGCATAATTTTTTCCTTCAGGTCTTTGACACAGTAATTAATTTGGGTACATCAGTACTTTGTTATATGTTTAGGGATTATAACTTAAATTTGTCATTGAATCCTGTTCAATATGGCTTTTGTCGAGTTGACATAGCTCATACTTCTGTTCAAAAACTTGAACGGATGTGTTGCCCTCCATGGTAGGCTCGGCAGTGCATGTTGGCTCCCAGCTTCAACAATTTCAGCACACTAGTGGCACATCCAGTGCCCGTCTGGGCTACTCCATGTAAGCCATAAATACGCTATCAACCTCGCCTTGAGCAGTCAGTAATTTTCACCCTCCACATCCCTCACCCAAGGATCCACGATGGACCATTTCATCATCAAAGTTACTCCAGAGGAGAGTATGCGTAACCTTGCCCAAACCCCATGCATGGACCTCCACCCTGTGCACGATTTTCCAAGTGGCCAGTAGCATGTTCCTCTATCCTTTGATGACTCTGAGGTATCACTTGCACCCTCTCCATGTGGATACTCGGTGTACATGACCCATCCCAGTGCGCCTCCACTTCTGTCTCCAATGTCCCTACCCCCAGGCATCGTGCTTGTCTATTGCAAGCCAAAGCGAGCGCATTCACAATGACGATGATGTGACAACATGCACGCTTACAGCTCCACGCATGTGGAACTACATCCTTGGTGCCGGTCCTTCTCGTTCTCCACGGAGTTGGTCGAAAGTTCATTTGCTCTTGGAAGGGGGTAGTGGTTTTCTATGGTGGTGTTGTTCACTGCTTGATAGTCCAAACACATCCAAATTTCTCCAGTTTCCTTTTTCATGAGAAATAGTAGTACTTTATAGGGTGATCTCGAGGTTGGATGAACCCCTACCTCAGCATCTCATCAAGCTACTTCTTGGGTTCGGTAAGCTCATGGTCGCTCATCCGATAGGTCTCCTTCATCGTTGGTCTACTGGCTGGCTTTAGGTCTATCTGATGCTCGATGTTGTGTTGTGGTGGTAGTTCTTTGGGTAGTTCATCCAGAAAAGCCCCTTTGGACTCTTCAATGAGCTCCACAAATACTTTATTTATTACTACAAACTTCTTAGGTGTCGAGGCTATTGATGTCGCTGCGGTAGCTACGATTTCTTCTGCTTCTCCTGCTTCCACGTGGACAATCCATCCTTGGACTCCGTACTTGAGATAACACTTTGTCACATCCAAGGATTTTGATTGGAGATTTATGACTATTGTAACTTCCTCTGCTTGCTTTGGTAGCCGCCGTTGCGTTGTGGGTAGCCTGACCAAAGGCAGGTTTTGCTTCTTGCCATTGTTGTCGACGTAAAATGCTCGCACCAGTCAACCGGCGGATTGTGCCAGTAACGGCAATCTTGCCCAATGATGATTTTGTTGTTGTCCATTGGGAAAATCCTCCAGACTGTTATGTCCTGTAGCTCTCCAGTTTGCGGTTAGAGTGCTTCTCGAAGTTGACGGATCTGCAGCTGTCTGTCAACGGTTTTTCCTTCAAATACTCCTGGTTTGGTCTGCAAACCCAGCTTCCAAACCATGTCATTCCTGACAAAACTATGAGAAGCTCCTCCCTCTAGTAGTGCCAATACAGTTTTGCGACTTGTACAACACCTTGGTTGCACTTGTAGCAGTATCGCTCATTGGTTGTCCTCGTAACCCTCGTTAACTGATCTAGAAGCCTCGTCTGTGGCAATCTGAGCCGCTCAGATGGGCGATCGGTCGACACAGATTTTTCCGACCGGATAGGAGTCGCTTCATCTACTCCTTCCCTTTGCTGTTTCTCCACTCCTCACTAATTTTATGTGAATTTCTCCCTTTTTGGTTTGCTGTTGTTGCTTTCGGCAGTCGCGCGGAATATGACCTGGTTTCTCCCAAGTCCAGCACAGCCATTGATCATGCTAATCGACAGTAATGATTTCGATTGAAGATGAGGTTTCTATCGACTACGAGTTTCCTCGGCCACGATAAGGATTGTGGCCTTGGGGTCGCCAGCTATTGGATTCTTGCATCTGAGCATTGTAGTCGGTGCTATCAATGCGGTCGAATGCTGCGATCATTTGCAAAAGGTCGTCTTGGTTGCCAAAAGTGGCGATTGCTCGCCGGATATCTTGTTTGAGGCTGTTGTAGTAGAAATACAGTTCGTAGGGGACAAGGTCTCTACCGATGATGATTTCACGAAAATTATGAGTGTATTCATCCCCTTTGGACAACTAATGCAGACGTTGGAGTCTACAGTGTGGGTAAGACTTCTCGGTCAGCTTCCCAGAGTGAGTAAGTGTAGCGTGTGCGAAGTCGCTCCACGTTTCCGGTGGCGTGAGAGAGCCGTGCCACATCGGATTGATCTACTTGAGAGGTAGTGCACCTGCGTTCGTTGATGTAGTACTGCCCGTCTCCTGCTGCCGTTGGGTGGCCTTTAGATCAGACCACCAACTCAAAGTCGTGCCACGCAAGAGCGAGGCCACGAGGTGAATCTTGTTTTTGTTGTTGTTGACTCTAACAGCAGTGAAGTATACCGCCAACCTCGTCTGTTACATCCTAACCGTTGGTCCCTTGGAGTTTGCGAGATTGAAGGGCTCGGATTTAGCCGGTCAAATATGGGGCTCACTCCAGAGTTGCAAAGTTACCTTGGTGAGTATTGCTTCGCGCGAACGAGAAACTCGAACATCCTCCACCGTTGCGTTGAGCTGTTCGAGCATGAAGTAGTTACGGCTCTCAAGTCCCAATCATTTCTTATGCATGTCTTCGTTGATTCGTGCATGTCGGTCGATGCCTCCCATTGTGCCAAGTGTCGACTCAATGGGCTGCAACATGGGTGAGGGGTTTGCCGAGCCCGAGGGGTCTGACACTGGATTGCCTGTCGGGTTCGTTACTGCTGCACCATTCGCTGGGAAAGTTGCTACTATAGCCTCATTCGCACATAGAGCATTATTGTTTGCGTGTTATTGATCTGCCATCGCCGGAGTACTCGCGGGGATTGGTGTGTTGTGATTTGTGCCGTTTCTGTACAGTTTACTGTGACCACTCGGCCGTGTCCATACTCGTGCAGATCCCTGAGGCAGGCGGCCCTGGTGACACCGGCGCGACGACAGGCGGCGGCCTACCCGTCTGGAGGTGACCGACCACTGCTCCAGAGCCCCAGATGTCACCGGGACTCCTTGCTGTGCCTTCTACGTCTTGCAGGCGCCTTTCGGCGGACTGGGCATGAGACCCATTTGCATGTTTTTGCATTATATACTCGCTGTCAGTCGATGGATGCATGCATGTGACCAGTCGTTGCGTGCGTCTTTTGATTCTGCACGTCTAGGTTCAGACGGCGCAGGATTCTGACATGTGTGCGTAGAGTTACGGCCAAAACAGTGGTTTTAGGCCGGTTTTAGGACAGATCTAGGACTGCCGCGTGCGACACCCGCTGTGCGCCGCGGCAGGTATTTATGCCCTGGACCTGTCATTTGTCATTTCTCTCTGCATTTACTAAGCTATTGAAGCTTATGAGACTTTGCGCGTCTCCCTAGCCTGATCCTTGCTGTTTCTTGCACCTGCCTGCTTGCTAGTGCATCAGCTGACTGGACAGTGTCGCCACGTCAGCAGCAGCAAGGCTAGGAAGCTTCCTAGCAGTTTCTCATGGTATCAGAGCGGTGAGACAGATCTCACCGAGCTGCGCAGCAGAGACGCAGCAGAGCAGCAGCAGTGAGAGTCACCGCTGCAGCAGATCTTCTGGGACCCGTTGGAGGAGGTCGACCGCCGTCAACGTGAGACAGCAGCTGCAGAGACAGCAGCAGCGACTCGCACCACCACGCAGAGAGGCGTGGCGGCGGCGG
>SZWC01018989.1:20093-42801 GCA_023375785.1 Penium margaritaceum | reverse complement strand
CCCCCCCCCCCCCCCCCCCCGTCCCAGTACACTCCCCCGTTCCCCCCACCCTCAGGGGCAAAGGTTGAGGAGCATGCTCTTTTCCGCTGGGAGGCAGACACCCTAATACATTCAAGCATATAGACATGCTTTGTGTGACTGCACACACGCCAGAGAAAAATCCTCTGCATCATGGCAGGGCAAAATGGATAGCAGGTGAAACAGCCGCATTCAACAACAGCTTGATTGTCTGTCATGCATGTGGAAAGAGCAAGGCCAGATTTGAGTCTTTTCACGAATTGCACCTTTACATATCCATGGACTGAGAAAGCCACAAAATCCAATCGATGACAGAGGCCCGGGCACAAAAGCCTTTTTTTTTTTTTGGTCTGAGGAAGAAGAAAGAACATTTTGTATGTTTTGAAGGCAATCTTGTTATCCTAGAATTTCATAACTTATCATCACAAGGGCATGTGCTGGGCACAAGAAAACACATAAATTGCTTTACGTGCATGAGAAAGAACATAAGGATGTGAATGAGGCACTTTCCGTACAATGTCCATGCCCACTTATTGAAATGATTGTACTCTTGAGTGAGAAATTGCATTAGCACAGCTTTCTAACAAGCCTAAGTACGCCTCATTTGGCACATGGAGCTGGAAGAACCACTCTGTCAAAGTCACCTCCTAGCACACTCCTAGCCTAGCGGGATGAGCGGCAGTCACACTCTCACACAAGAGCATTACCATCCCTGCTATGTGCACAACCAATAATCTTGGTGGGGACCTTCTTTGAAGCTCCCTGAAGATCCTCCTGCCACCTTTCTACCCTGAAGGCCGCTCCAAACCTCCTTCGCCAATAATTGTGGCCGTCAATGGTGCTGGTAGAGCAGGAGCCATCACTTGAACCTGACCCATCGCCACCAAACCTTGAAAATCCATATTACCCTCAAACGGACTCCGAATTGAGTTCCGTAAAGTGCTACAGAACCAGCAAAACATCCTCTATTCACTTTTGTGATCTGATTGTTTTTATCGAGCAACCCACTTTGGTCACTTTTTTGGCACCCCATGTCCAACACAAAGGGTACTATTACTCAAGGATTTATGATTCCTCAGCCACCAAAGTTTCAAAGAATGTTATGATATTTGAAGCAACAAGGCCTTCTAAACAATTACTTTGGCACTCCGGAAGTATTAGTTGACCGTCTTTTGCAGTTAAGAATGCTTGTTAATCATTAATTTGGAACACTCAAATGGGAAGTTGATGATGGTTTGATTGAAGGGTTTTTGTTTTTTACTCTTCAATGGTAATGTGTTGACGACAAACTGATTTGTATTATACTATTAATCACATTTTCTACAGACACATGGGCCCTCGAATGCTCACCATTAGGGTGGTACATAAGGTCAAATGTTTATGACACGTCGGCCTCTGGTGCTAGTGAAACTTATTGCTGGATTAATAATGTGGTCATCACCAATCATCACATTTTTGGCAAGTACTGTTTTTGGTTAGGCGCTCTCCATGCCCTCATGTTTACATTGTCACCAAACATGGTAGAGGCTGGTTCAATCATGCCCTAGGACAAGTTTGACCAAAGAAACATTAAGGGAAAGTACAATTATGGTGCACTTTTTAAAGTAACATGGAGAAAAGGTGCCTCTTGTGTGCGAGCACACCAAATACCCTTCCCCCCAAAAAGGTAGCATGCACATGTGTACCCCTACTAAGGAGTATGCAAAAATGGACCCCATGTAAGGTAACACGTAAAAATGATGCCTCACTAAAAGGGTCCCTACTAAACAGGACATACGTATTGCACCTCAAGACAGGCAATGCCATCAGTCAAACTTCACAAATGATCAAAGACCCATGCATTTTTTAATTCAATTTATGTTTGTGTGAAAACGTTTCATTTATAGAAGGTCTAATTATGTGAGGTTTTTTAATGTAATGCGACCTTGACACATGGCTTCACCATGTGTTAAGGTTGAAGTTGTTTGACCTTTTTTTGTCCATTAGTGGAAAACATCGGGCGAGTGATGAAAATAATGAGTAAAACTTCACGTCTGCGTAATGTGTATGAGAAGAAGAGGGAAATGACCTCGATGCAAGAGAAAATGGATACGGTGAACATGTGTCAAGATTCTACCATGTCAAGATACGGTGGACATGTGTCAAGATTCTAACCTTTGCGTATCTGGATTTTTCCAATTAGTGGAATATTTTCCACCAAGAGAGAATCGGGATGGAAAAATGGACAAGCCACCAACAATTGGGGAAGTCTAGCAAATGATGTGACATTACTTGCTGTGGGGAACTGTTTTTTGCTATTGTGCGGGTGGCAATTTTTCAGGGTGCTGTTTTTGCATGCTACCACGCGAAAGGTTCATTTCTATGATCTTGTTTTGGCAAGGGACCACATACGAATGCTACCTTATTGGATGGTATGGTACTTTTTCTTGCTTGCTGAGGGGATGCCTCAGTTATACGTGCTAAGTTGAAACGTGGGATATCATTGTATTTGTCTCAGACAAGCTCTCTTTGAATTGGGCACTTTTGCACGACGCCATAGCCGACTCAGAAAGATGGCCCATCTACCATTGACTCGAAGTGTTTTCGCCGGATATCCGGTCACTTTCGACCTCCACCGAAACCTTTTTTGCACTTGCGAAAAATGTTGAAAGACTACACTCCCCCTTCGTTGAAAGGGAACCTCCCAGACCCCACTACCGCGGGGCCTGGGAGGTGCCCAAACCTAAATAAAACCCACAACCCCTGAATGTTTCGAGTGGGATTTTTCTGAAAATGATTTTATTTGACGTTTTCGGTAACTTTTTTGGGTAAGATTCCAAGGCAACGTGAGTCAACGCACGAGATGCGAAGTACAAAAACTCAGCTGGTAGATGGCGTAGTGCTTTGAGCCAGGTATTGGGGCACGCTGTTTCTCCGATTTCAATTTGATGGATCTAACTGGTGTTCTGTGTGGACTGAGAGCTGGGCCACAAAGCGCCGCAGGCATGACTTCCTGGCACAGCTGCCGGACGGCCTTCGTTTTCCTTGGATTCCCGCTCATCTGTATGCTAGACCTGCCCCCCAATCGCGGCGTGAGGGGGCGCGAGGAATAGCGCGGCGCGTCAAGCATGTGCGCATCGCACACCTGAACCCGTTGCCATTACCGCTGGAAAGTGGGTGTGGGGAGGGGGGAGGGTGGTGGGGGAGAGATTGGGCGCTGTTCCTTGCAATGCTTGAGCGAACATGGACAAAATGAGCCGTACGTTTCATGACGTCTATTCCGACAGATTGACGTCAATGTACGCGAGATCATGTTCGATCAACCATTGCCAGGCACGGCCCGGGATGCACCAATGAGCTCACGTGCTTTGTCATGAATAGGCTCATGTACTGCTCCGGCTCGCAACAACGAGGTCACCGATAGCAGTGTCCTCCATCCAGGACAACTACACTGCACACTGCAGACGACCAAAAATTTCCACAGTGGAACACCCACACCTCACCACACTTGGGGCCATCCTCAATGACACTACCGTTCTCAAGGCCCATTCGCCACCATGGTGCGTTGCTGTGCGCCTCTCCTCTTCATCGCCGTGGTGCTGACCCTCGTGGCCGCCGCGCTGGGCTGCACGGTGCCGCCGTACGGCTGCAGCAAGGACTTCTGCCGCAGCCTAAGTAGCCCGCCCGCCATGTCCAAACCGCAGTTCAACAAAGACCTGGCCGTCACGTGGGACACGCGGCTCGGGTACTGGATGGGACTGTTCAACAAGTGCTACAGCCGGCACGAGAAGGAGGTGCTGCTTCACGAGAAGGGCGGCCCGTCCATCAACTACGAGAGCTTCAGCGAGATCGGCTACGTGCTCAAGTACTCCACCGCAACGTTGCTGCATGCGTGCTGCGACAAGAGCCGTGTCACCACCGGCTGCTAGGTGTACCAGTACTTCGACAACGAGTCAGCCTCGGGCCGCCCCAACCCCACGGGCTTCGGCAAGGGCGTGCGCTGCTAGCTGCTCAAAGGCTGACGCGACACGAGCGATGACTGGTCGGGCCACGGCACACCAGAGGGCGGCAAGTACTCGGACCAGGTGGTCAAAGGCAACGCGTACAGCCCCACGTACAGCCCCAGCTGGGTGGCCAGGCTGTGTAACGGTAACGCGTCCGTTGTGGACGACCCGCACTTCACAGGGGCGCAGGGCACGCCCTTCGAATTCAACGGCGGCGGCGCTCTCCACAAGTCTTTCTGCCTGGCCACAGACCGCCGCCTGCACGTCAACATCGCACTCAAAGGCTACAAGGACGACGCGGCGGCGGCAGCAGATGGCGGTGCGACTGCAAGCAGCAGCGGCGCGGCAGCAGCGCCGGCTGCTCGCTCCTGGATAAAGGAGATCAGTGTGGTGTGGGCGGAGGGTGAGGCTGAGAGCGCGAAGGTGCACTCGCTGCACCTCGTGGCACGGAACAGCAAGGGGCAGGAGAGGGGCAGCAACAGCTACCTGGTGGTGATACATCTAGACACTGAGTCTTTCCCCGTGCCCAGGTAACAGGAAGGCTCCGACGCGGTGCAGAGCGGCCGCCTGACGCTGGCATTCATGGGCGCGGGCAAGACTGGGCCGTACGAGGTATGTTGGTTTAAATTGAGGTCCTACCAAAGCCGCAGCACACTGATTATGAAAGATTGGAGGCTTGGAGCAAGAATTCTGACGTGCAAAACTCGATCTTGGGTCACTGTCCCAAATCTGGCAGAGATATGGGCAGAAATTTGACTGCTGAAATGACGTTTTTAAATCACTCAAATGAACGAGTTAGAATGCACTTAATGACTTGTTGGAAAGCTAGAAAGTCAGAGAGTATGCTCTCAAAATTTCAGCATCAATGGAACACTATGGAGTCCTTGGCACTTTGGCAAAGTCACTGTGGTCACAGGAGAATTTGGAGCAAATGATTGACTTAGAAAATTGAAAACACACACAAGAGTAGTGCCTCATGTAGCTGGCACTCCTAGAGTACACATAGGCACAATTGCACACCAAAAAATAGATTCCCTAACTCTCCGAGGCGCAGGTGAAGAAATTTGGGGTAGTTGGAGTTTTTCCTCACTGCTGTCATGACCCTGGACCTGCTGGAATACCCCCCATGTGATGGTTGTTGGTCATCAACCCCAAAAGGCGACTCGGGTGCCCTGTTTTGGTTCCCGTGCCGCGAAGCTGCGGTTTGCCGGTGGGGCGATTTGTCAAGAAAAAGCACAAAGGCGCAACCTGGGCTGTCCATGCCAGAAAAGGCATTTAGCGCACGTGTAGGGTCAGAAAAGTCACGGCTCAAATTGACCCGCTTGACTTTTCTGACTCAGCACTAAGAGTTTCCAAATCAGCAGGCACGTCGCGCTAAATCCTTTGTCTGTATCCACAGATAGACATCTGGCGTGCCCATTTGTCTCAGGTTGCCCTTAAGGCACATGGTGGTGTTGGACAGCCGGGTTTGGCCGTCCACGCGCGGCCGGTTTAATTCGGTTTGCGATCTTTGTGACGCTTGTTGCGTTGGCAAGTGTGCGACATCACCAAAAAAAACCTTTTGTCCTGTGCTGACTCGCCAATTTGACCAATTGCAAATCAGACACCCCTTTTCCCTCACTGTCCATCTTTTCTCTCTCTGCTTCCTCCATTCGCCTGCCCACCACTCGGTCAAGACATCCGGCGAATTTCGCCATCATCACTCGCCAACAATCCCACTTGGCAAACACTCGCCGGGAATACACATAGAGCAGATAACATGAGGACCTAGGAACCAGTCCCATGCCTTGAGAGCACCACACATGCTTCTCCTTTGGCAGTGATTTGGTCAAGGAGTCTGCCACCATCTTCTGTGTAGGGAAATACTCCAAATGAACTGCTCCTATCTCCACCTTCTCCCGCAGAAAATGAAACTGGATGTCAATATGCTTTGTGCGAGCATGAAATGCTGGATTCTTGGCCAAAGCAATGCAGCTTTGGTTGTCGACGGTGAGGAACACCGGACCTGTTTTGACGCCGACTTCACCAAGAAGGCAGCTCAGCCAGATGGCCTCCTTTGTGGCCTGTGTGAGGGCGATGTATTCAGCTTCAGTGCTGGAGAGGGCAACTCTCGGCTGCTTCTTGCTGCACCAGCTAACACACCCCTCTCCAAAGAGGAATACGTATCCAGAGACACTCCTGCGATCCTCTAAATCTGATGCCCAATCTGCATCGGTGTAGCCCTCCAAACTCCCGTCCTTGTTACTTCCCCCAAGGACGAGCCCCCAATCAGCTGACCCCTTGATGTAGCGGAGCAGATGTCTTATGGCAGCCCAATGTTCAGCTGTAGGACTGCCTATGAACTGGCTCACTGCTCCCACTGCTAAGCCGATGTCGGGACGCGTGGCCACCATCAGGTACATCAAGCTGCCCACCACGCGTCGGTACTCAGTCAACGAATCTGCTGCAAAGTCAAAGACGTCGCCTTTGACTAGTGTCGTTCCCACCGGCATTGGGGTAGATGTTGGTGCACAGCTGCTCATCCCAAAATCTTCAAGGATGTTGTTGATGTAGTGGGTTTGGTTCAGCGTGATGGTGCGTGCGGCACGGTCACAATCAAGCTGGATGCCGAGGAAGAACTTGGCGTTGCCAAGGTCCGTCATCTCAAACGTTGTCTCCATGACCTGCTTGAACTGAGTCAGTAGCTCAAGTGCACTTGCAATGATGATGAGGTCATCAACATAGACAAGAAGGATGAGCAAGATCTCCTTCTTGTCTTGCACATAGACACTGTGATTGGCCTCACTCCGCATGAAGCCATGACCGTTCAAGTGCTCATCCAACTTTTCATTCCAAGCACGAGGAGACTGCTTGAGACCGTACAACGACTTCGCACGATGACACACAAACTGCTCTCCTCCCTCATGTACAAACCCCTCAAGTTGTGTCATGAACACCTCCTCTTTCAAATCCCCATTCAAGAATGCACTCTTCACATCCATGTGGTGGATTTCCCAAGTCTGCGACATGGCACGGGAGAGAAGGGTGCAAATGGAACTGAACTATGCAACAGGTGCAAAGGTCTTGTTGTAGTCAATACCTTCCACTTGCGTCAAGCCCCTTGCACAGAGCCGTGCCTTGAAGCGGTTGACAGTGCCGTCTGGGTTGTACTTGACGTGGAAGACCCACTTGCGATCCACCACCCAGCGGACTGCTTGCTGTGGCACGAACTCCCACGTATGGTTCTTTGCAAGTGAGTCCATATCCTCTTGCATTGCCGGACGCCAATCTGCTGCATGCTCACCGTTCAGGGCCTAGAAAACAGTTTTTGCCTCCTCCACGGTTGCCACAAAAGCACGCTCTGCTGCAACATGGCTGAAGCGAGTTGGCGGCCTCACGGTATGACCGCTTTGCGTGGAAGTGCGGCTCAGCACCTGGGCTACAATGTCGGTGTTGCTCTTTGTTGCTTCCTTCTCCGTCTCATCGACAGTGCTTGCCGTTGTGGCTGGGCTTGGTGCCGGATCCGCTGCTACAGAGGAGGTTGTGATGTCGGAGAGGCGCTTCACCTTGTTGCTTTCCAGTTCCTCCTGCTCCTTCATGGTCTCATGTTCCTGCTCAATAGCCATGACACATGGGAGGAGGGGCGGAAAGACTTCAACAGCTCCATCATCACAAGCTCCCACTTGAACCCAACCTTCTTTCTCCTCAAACACCACATCCCGGCTGATCACAATCTTCTTGTTGCTTGGGTCAAACAGCCGGTACCCAATGCTCTCCATGTCGTACTCAACAAACATGCATGGGCGGGTTTTGGAGTCAAGCTTCTTACGCTTTTGATCGGGGACGTGCACGAAGGCCTTGCACCCAAACACCCGCAGATTTGCCACCGATGGCTTGCGGCCCAACCTCGCCTCGGCCGGTGTGACTCCGTTGAGTGCCTTCGTTGGGGAGAGGCTCTTCAGGAGGGTTGCGGTCATGACTGCTTCCCTCCACATCTCAAACGGCACACTCCGCCCGTGGAGCATGCTCCGGGCGGCCTCAATAAGGGTGCAGTTGTACCTCTCAGTGACGCCGTTTTGTTGTGGGGAGTGTGGAGCTGTTCTCTTTGCTTTGATGCCCGCTTCCATCAGCACATGTTCAAAGGAATTATTGACATACTCTCTGCCACCGTCACTGCGCAACACCTTGATGCTTGACCCCTTCTCCTTCTGCGCCCTTGCCTTGAACTCCAAGAACCTGGTCAAGCACTCATCTTTCAATGCAAGGAGAAATACGGTGGTGATGCGGGTGGCATCATCAATGAAAGTGATGAAGTAGAGAGCACCCCCCATAGTGCGCACACTCATTGGACCACAAAGGTCGGTGTGCACAAGCTCAAGCGGCTGCGTCGCATGGCGCTTTGACACAGCCCCAAATGCCTCGCGATGTTGCTTGTCCATCATGCAACCCCCAAAAACGGCTTCAGAGCATGAGAGGTCCTTGGGCAGCCCACTCACCATCTCCTTTGAAGCCAAAAGCTTCAAGTTGCTACTCCCAAGATGACCAAACCTCTCATGCCACAGGTTCCCCACCGCATCGCCATCCACCGACGCCTTTGCGCACACCACCGCCGACGGAACATGCGCATATAGGTGGTAGAGGTTCCCCTCAAGTGATGCGATGCACACAAGGACACCATCCTCGTTCATGATTTTGCATCCCCTCTCATCAAACTCCACCTTGCACCCCTTTTCCGCCAACTGGCTCACGGACACAAGATTTGCCGCTATCTTTGGAACATAACACACGTTGGTGAGTTTTACATTTTGTTCCTCATCCTCCGCCTTTCGTGACAAATCCCACGGTCCCTTCTCCCACTGCCGACAAAAACCCCGTTGTCCCCCATGAAAACATCCTTAGGAAGGATTGTCTCAAGAGACTCTAACCACTCACGATGGGAGGTGAGGTGGCACGAGGCACCGGAGTGAACGTACCATTGATCTGGAGCTTTGTCCTTGACTGTGGCTGTGAGCATGAACAGCTTCTCGGCGGCCGGCGCAGCGCGGATGGTCGAAGAGTCACCATTTGAGGTGGAGGAACCTCCCTTGGGGAAATGCCGCTTCTTGTGCTGCTGTGATATCTGCTTCCAAGTGGGGCAGTTGCAGATGAGGTGGTCAGTCACACCGCAATGAAAGCATGCATGGTGTCCCTTCTTTGGTGGTGCGGTCGTCTTTGCCTTGCCCTTCTTGTCTTTCGGCTGCAAGTTGACAATGTTCACAAAGGTGGCGTCCTTCCCGTTGGTGTCGCATGAGTGACGACGCATCTCCTCGTGGAGGAGCTTGACCGTCACCTCCTCGAGTTGGAGCACGCCCGACTGCGCCTCCAAGGCGATGATGAGCGGTTGGTATCTTTGCGGGAGCCCCTCCAAGAGCATGAGAACAAGCTCATCGTTCCCCACCTCAACGTCCACCACCGCAAGTTGCTCCGCCAAGTCCCTGGCTTTGGTGATGTAGGCCTGCATGGTCTTGCTCCCACCCATGCAAAGCTTGCGGAAGGGATCACGAAGCATGATGCAGTCAGCCACTTGCCCCGCCTCATTCAATCCACAGAATGCTCCCCAAGCATCATGAGCCAACTTATGCAAGCAAATGCAAGACATAAGTGCGGGAACAACTTTCATGGAAAGAAGGATCAAGGTCTAACGGTTATCCTTCTTGAACTTCTCCTTATCTGTAGCACTCATCTCGGCCTCCTTGTCACGTGCCGGGGTTGCCGGCGAGGAGGTCATTGATGACGACACTTGCGTCGATGTCGCACTCGAGCTCGGCGCCATTTTGCCTCCCTTCACGACCTCCCAAAGCCCGCGTTCTTCAAACACAAGTTGCATGCAATACTTCCAATTGATGAAGTTGGAAGCACCCTCGAGCTTGTCGACGAAGTTGAATTCCTTGGTCGAAGCGGCTGCCATGGCTGTTGCGGTGGTACCTCCCGTCCCCCTTGAGCTCCCACAAGAGCGGTGTGGATGGCGATGGCCTATCCGAAGGTTTTGATACCACTGTTAGTTTAATTTAAGGTCCTACCAAAGCTGCAGCACACTGAATTTGACAGATTGGAGGCTTGGAGCAAGAATTCTGACGTGCAAAACTCGATCTTGGGTCACTGTCCCAAATCTGGCAGAGATATGGGCAGAAATTTGACTGCTGCAATGACGTTTTCAAACCACTAAAATGAAGGAGATAGAATGCACTTGATTGCTTGTTAGAAAGCTAGAGAGTCAGAGAGTATGCTCTCAAAATTTCAGCACGAATGGAGCACTATGGAGTCCTTGGCACTTTGGCAAAGTCACTGTGGTCACAGGAGAATTTGGAGCGAATGATTGACTTAGAAAATTGAAAACACACACAAGAGTAGTGCCTCATGTAGCTGGCACTCCTAGAGTACACATAGGCACAATTGCACACCAAAAAATAGATTCCCTAACCCTCCGAGGCGCAGGTGAAGAAATTTGGGGTAGTTGGAGTTTTTCCTCACTGCTGTCATGCCCCTGGACCTGCTGGAATACCCCCCATGTGATGGTTGTTGGTCATCAACCCCAAAAGGTGACTCGGGTGCCCTGTTTTGGTTCCCGTGCCGCTAAGTTGCGGTTTTCCGGCGGGGCGATTTGTCAAGAAAAAGCACAAAGGCGCAACCTGCGCTGTCCATGCTGGAAAAGGCATTTAGCGCACATGTAGGGTCAGAAAAGTCACGGCTCAAATTGACCCGCTTGACTTTTCTGACTCGGCACTAAGAGTTGCCAAATCAGCAGGCATGTCACGCTAAATCCTTTGTCTGTGTCCACACATAGACATCTGGCGTGCCCATATGTCTCAGGTTGCCCTTAAGGCACATGGTGGTGTTGGACAGCCGGGTTTGGCCATCCACGCGCGGCCGGCTTAATTTGGTTTGGAATCTTTGCGTCGCTTGTTGCGTTGGCAAGTGTGGGACATCACCAAAAGAAAACTTTTTTCTTGTGCTGACTTGCCAGTTTGACCAGTTGCAAATCAGCCACCCCTTTTCTCTCACTGTCCATATTTTCTCTTTCTGCTTGCTCCATTTCCCTGCCCACCACTCGGTCAAGACATCCGGTGAATTTCGCCATCATCACTCGCCAACAAGGTAGAGCATTTTGCGCTGTTCGTGGAGGGACTGCTGGATGCCGTGCTAAGCCTGCGAGTGGCGCACCCGAGGCTCCAGCGCCCGACGACGCTGAGGCACACCTCAACGTGCTTGTGAACGACATTGTGACCACCGTTGCGGTTCATGGCGTTCTTGGGCAGACCTACCACGCTACACGCGACCAGCAGCTGCGCGTGCTGAAGTGCTCCAATATGGCGCGACTGCTGCACGGCCGCGTCGCTGCCAATGGTACCACTGGCAAGGGATTTCTGGATGGCACACCAAAGGACTAAGAAACCTCAGGCATGCTCGCCACTGACTGCAAGCTCTCTGCCTTCTGCGTTGAAAAGTAGACAGAGACGGTGCCAGTTTCGCCGGCCGCAGGAGCACTGAGACTGGCAATGTGACAGCTGTTTCTGTACAAGTAGATAACATTCTTTTGTCTGTTTGTCAAAGGATGAAGCTTGGGCAGTCCGTGGTATGGGCGGTCCCCGTCCGGAATGGACCATTTGATGATAGCCCATCATGAATCATTTGGAAGGAGTAGAGGGGCTAGGCGGGCCATGCTTTCCTTGCCATGTGATGCTCTTCTTTCTTCTTGAATTATTGCTTCGTATTGTTGGCGGAGTGGCAAAACCTGCCGATGCGGATGGCCGCACGTGGCGGCTGGCTGAGCTGAGCAAGGAGAAAAAAAAGAGGGGGTTTCGTGGTCCAAGCATCGCGACAACGCGCGAGGACCGGACGTGCATGCGAGCTGGCCCCGGCCGGCAGTTTTGGCCGCACTCTCCAATGGAAGGGAGAGAAAATCGATGTTGTACCACTTTCTAGTTTTCAGTTCGTGTTTTTTTTTGTGAGTGTGCAAAGTGCGAACCAGTTTGGTCGCATGTGAGCGACCAAACCTGGCCGCGTGGTATGCATGTGAATTGCAAACCACTTTAATTGCACATGGACTGCCATGTGCGTTTTCTAGTTGGCACATGGGCCATTAATTGGCCAGCTGTGCGAGAGAAAAGTGATGTAGCTGAGTGTGCACTGCGAAGTCCAAGAAGTCGCCGGTTAATTCCGCGACACGGCCCCTCCAGCGCACCCTGCGACCAAATCGCGCCGCACATGCAACGCGCAAGCGCACGCGCCGCTTGTTCTGCATTTTCTCACATCACGCGCCACCCAAGCAGATTTTTTAGCAGTTCCAACCAAAACTAGGGTGTAGGGCACTATCTCTTGTGTCATTTTGTGTGTGATTCAGCTTGAGATGATACCTACCACTATGTGTGGGTGGTTTGGGGTGGTCCAACACCACCAAGGCACCGCCAACGGTGCGAGCAAAGTCCTCAACCACCACATGGGGCAAGCCTGTGCCTTGGGCAAGGTTTAATGTTTTCCCTTGTGTGTGCTAGAGTGTCTCCATGTACTATAGTGTGCCAAACTATATGAGGCACTCATTCCTTGGGTAGTTTTTGAAGTCTTCAATCAAGAATTTTCCCAAGTGGTCATTCCAATTTTCTACAAGCACCACCCTCACTTTGCAGTAGTGCCAGTTATTGTACGCTTCACCGTTGATGCCGAAAATTTAAGGGATTATTTTACAACTCCTAAGCTTTCCAACGAGCCATCACACGCTTCCTAAGACAGCCGTTTGAGTGCCTCACAAATTTCATTGCTCAAACGGACGAGGTTCTGTCCAGAATTTCCAGAAAATCACCAAGGTCCCAGTTTTGAGTTTGAGCCTTGGCCAAGGGCATTTTTGGCCATATTTGAGCAAGCTGCAGCTGGTGGAGCACGTTAAAATTCTCCAACACATATAAGGAACGTCAACTGACAATTCTTGTGGCGGCTTACTTAGGAGGCCCACAGCCGACACTTGAAATGGGGTTTACTCGGTGTGACTTACTGTGGCAGATGTACTTTAATGAGTTACTTCGTCCATCCTGCCCTTGAAAATGTTCCCCGTCTTCCACGCAAACTTTATTCAGTTTCATGTGCACACAAAACAGTCACGAACCACATTATGCCTGATCCGGGATAAAAAGGAAGTAGTATTAAGGCCCCTAATCTAGGGGCCACATACCCAGGGTCAAGTACTCTCTTTCTAGCATCAGACACAACATGAAACGCTACACTCCATCCACTCCCCACCCCCTCCCAAGCCCTGTCCACGGTGGATAGTCCCACCGAACCCTAGCTTCAATGAAGGGCACATAGCTCCGGCATGCCCACCCAGCACTTCAGGAGCTGCAGGGCGACGCATGGTCATGTCCACCATGAGTCCGTGAAAGTTTGTGCTTGTGTGATGAGCACAAGAGAAAGAACATTCACTTGCAGAAAATGATGCCTGTGCAACAAGCATGTCCATGACTGATGTATGGTGGATGGGAAAGACGTCCCTGCTAGCGGACCAGAATGCACGGATGTCCGCAGTTTACTCCAGCGGATCAAGGACAGAGTACTGGTCTGCCTCAGCCTGCAGGAAGCATCCCACGAGTTCAGGCTGCACGGAACTCTGTGCACGGCAAGAATTCCAGCGTCCGCGCCCACCACTGCGGACCACGTTGATCTCCTCCGTGCCAGCGGGAGAGGGGTCCACGTTGATGGAAACTTGGCAGCCCTCAGGGAGGTGATTAGGCTAACTAAGAGCCGCCTAGGCAGGACCAACTGTTTGTGAGAGGGAGTTGCAGGTTGCACAGACAGAAATTGTGGAAGCAAATGTAGGTCTGCAGAGAACGCGAATGTCTGAATCGACTCTTGAGTGAGAAAGTGCATTAGCACAGATTTCTAACAAGCCTAAGTACGCCTCATTTGGCACATGGAGCTGGAAGAACCACTCTCACACAAGAGAATTACCATCCCTGCCATGTGCACAACCAATAATCTTGGTGGGGACCTTCCTTGAAGCTCCCTGAAGGTCCTCCTGCCGCCTTTCTACCCTGAAGGCCGCTCCAAACCTCCTTGGCCAATAATTGTGGCCGTCATTGGTGCTGGTAGTGCAGGAGCCATCACTTGAACCGGACCCATCGCCACCAAACCTTGAAAATCCATATCTCCCTCAAACGGACTCCGAATCGAGTTCCGTAAAGTGCTACAGAACCAACAAAAAATCCTCTATTCACTTTTGTAACCTGATGATTTTTATCAAGCAACCCACTTTGGTCACTTTTTTTTGGCACCCCATATCCAACATTCTCCCACTTTGCTAGAATAAAAATCACACAAGTCCACACTGCCCCCTCAGCTGCTGAAAGCGGTGTGCTGCCAGCGGCTTGGTCAGGAAGTCTGCGAGCATCATGCTTGAAGGGCAGAACTTGATCTGCACCACCTTCTTTACCACAAGTTCGCGGATGAAGTGATATCGCAAGTCAATGTGCTTGGTGCGGGCGTGAAACTCTGCGTTCTTGGTCAGAGCAATGGCGCTCATGTTGTCACAGTAGATTGTAGTTGCTGTGGTTTGCTGCTGTCCAAGGCTTGCCTGGAGCTCACGCAGCCACACAGCTTCCTTTGCTGTTTCACTCAAGGCGATGTACTCAGCTTCGGTGGAGGAGAGGGCGATGCACTCTTGCTTCTTGCTCCTCCAACTGATTGCACCTCCCCCGAGTACAAACACAAAGCCACTGGTCAACCTCCTAGTGTCCAGGTCACCTCCCCAATCTGTGTCACTGTAGCCGATGAGGATGGGGCTGTTGTTGCCGTTGAAGGTGAGGCAAAGGCTGCTGCTACTGTTGAGGTAGCCCAGCACACGCTTAACCGTCTCCCAATGCGACATGCCCGGATTCGTGCAAAACTTGGTGAGCACTCCCACTGCTTGGCTGATGTCGAGGTGCGTGCCGACTGAAGCGTACATGAGGCTCCCAACTGCTGCTTGGTACGGCACTGCTTCCATGCGGCTGCTCTCTTGCATGCCGCGGGGAGTCTTCGTCATGCTGAGCTTCGCTCCCACTTCGAGTGGTGTCGCTGCTTTGCGCGCTCCTGCCATGTTGAAGCGCTTGATGATGTCGCTCACGTACGTGCTCTGCGACAACTCCAAAGTCTGCTGCTGCTGATCACGCTTGACCTGAAGGCCAAGGTAGTAACTGAGCTCTCCCATGTCTTTCATGTCAAACCTGGCAGCAAGGGACTGCTTTACATCGTCCAAAAGAGACTTGGAGTCAGATGCAATGAGCAGATCATCAACATAGAGCAAGATGATGATCTGGTTGCCTCTTGTGTGTGCCCATAGACAGCATGGTCTGCTTCACTGTGCACAAAGCCAAGGCCAGCTAGCTGCTCATCCATCTTGTGGTACCATGCTCGCAGGGCTTGCTTCAGGCCGTAGACGGCCTTCACAAGCTTGCACACCAAACCTTCCTTCCATTCCACGACATACCCCTCCGGCTGCTCCATGTACACATCCTCCTCAAGGTCACCATTCAGAAATGCACACCTCACATCCATTTGGTGCACCTCCCAGTCCATAGCAGCAGCAAGAGCGAGGATCGCTCGGATGGATGGGAACTTAGCGACAGGTGCAAATGTCTCATTGTAATCTACACCCTCCGTCTGCGCATACCCCTTTGCAACCAGCCGTGCTTTGTACCTGAGAATCTTACCATCCACACCACGCTTCCGCCTGAAAATCCACCGGCATCCGATTACCTGGCTGCCGCGTGGAGCCTCCTTGAGAGTCCAGGTAGCGTTCTTCATGAGCGCATCATACTCCTCATCTGCTGCGCCACGCCAATCTGCCGCCTCAGTGCTGTGCATGGCTTCAGCAAATGTGGCTGGGTCATCGGTGAATGTGAGGAAGAGAAGCTTGAGATCGGACGACTCCGTTGGTGGTAGAATGGTGCACAAGTTCACCAGCTCCTCCAGCGGCCTCTGTTTGTTTGTGAGGTACTCGGATCGCCTCAACGGCTCCCCACTGTCCTTTGCACCTTTGTTGAGGCGTGCGAACCATCGTGGCAGCTGCTCTGCGTTGCTTTGCTACTCCTCCTCATCAGATTCCGCTGCCACCTCCTTCTCCTTCTCAGCTCCCTCTACCTCCTTGTCATTGCCGCTGTCACCGCCATCTTCTGCACGGCCCTCTTCTGCTATTGGTACTTCTCCCACTTCTGGTACAAGTGCGGGAGCAAGCGGAACTGCCGACATAGGGCTCCAAGTCCAGCCCTTCAAGTCCTCTTGAAAGACAACGTCACAGCTGCGGATGATCTTGCAAGCAGTAAGATTGTAGAGGCGGTATCCCATGGTGTCGTAGCCGAGGAAGGCGGCCTTCACCGACTTTGCGTCCAGCTTGTTATGGCTGCCGATAGGCACGTGCACAAATGCGCCACATCCGAAGACTTTCAGGTGCGTCACTGTTGGCTTGCATCCCGTCCACGCCTCCTCCGGTGTCATCAGCGGCACGGCGCGCGTGGGACTCCGGTTTTTCAGGCACACGGCAGTGTTGACCGCTTCTGCCCAGAAGATTGGTGGGAGCTCCGCGTCTTGGAGCATGCTGCAAACACGCTCCATGACTGTGCGGTTTGCACGTTCAGCCACGCCGTTCAGCTGCGGTGTTCAAGGTGGGGTGACCTCGTGCTTGATCTTGCGACGCTTGAGGTAAGTGCGGAAGTCGTTGGAGAGGTACTCTCCTCCACCATCGATGCGAAGCACCTTCAACCGCCTTCCACTCTCATTCTATGTAGCAGCAATACACACCTTGAAAGCATCAAACCACTCATCCTTTCCAGCCAAGAAGGACACCCACGTCTTCCTTGACTTTTCATCAATGAACGTGACAAAGTACAACTTGCCGGACAAGGACTGTGATGGCATGGGACCGCACAAATCAGAGTGAACGAGTGAGAGAAGCTCAGCCGCCCCCTTCCCTTCCACCGTGAAAGGAGCGCGGGCTTGCTTTCCTTCAATGCAGCTCTCACAAGCCGATGCACCTGGCTGCTTCACCCCATTGAGCTCCAGGCCGCGGACCATCTGCTGCATGTAGATGATGGCGCCAAAGCCAAGGTGACCGAGCCGGCGGTGCCACAGGCCGATGTCGTGTTTTCCCTCTCTCGCCGCCAACGCAAAGTCGGCTTCCTTCTCCGACGCCACGTAGAGGCGGTAAAGACCGTCCTCCTTGTTCGCTTTTGCAAGCACACGGCCAGCACGGGCAGAGATGGTGCAGCCACCATTCTCAAAGCAAACCTGCATGCCTTTTAGAGATGAGAGATGAGACAGAGAGGAGGTTAGCTGCCAGCCCCGGAACATGGAGCACACCCTTCACACGACGTTCCACATGATTACCCTCATGTGGACATGAGCACAAAACACAATCTCACCCTCCCCAACCACCATTTTACCCATGGTTGTCCCCCATGTACACCCGACGAGGCTCGATGACGGTGTAGATGACAAACCACTCCCGGCGACACGTCATGTGCGGCGTGGCTCCCGAGTCGATGATCCAAAACAGGGCGGTGTTGTCGGAGACGTGCAGGACCCAGATGGTTGTCACGAATCCAATCTCCCAATCTGTGGCGTTCGTGGAAGCGTCGGACTGTTTTCCCACTCCCACTCCAGCAGCAAGGTCCGCCTTCGTCTTCCGGCATTCGCGTGCCCAATGGCCCGGCTTCTTGTAGTAGTGGCAGTTTCCCTTCTTCTTCCCTCCTCCGCCATTGCCCCTGGTTGGTGCAGCACCGCCCCCATGACCAGAGTTGGTGATGAGAGCGACGTCCAGTCCGCTTCCGCCCTCTTCTCCCTTGCACCGCTCCTCCTCAAACAGCAGGCTCTCCTCTACATCATTGAGGGAGAACTTGTCACCACGCTGGTTCAGGGCAACAATGAGAGGAGTATAGATGCTAGGAATACCAGAGAGGATGGTTAGCATGAGCACACGTTCCTTGACAGGGTCCTCAATCACAGCAAGCTGGTCAGAGAGAGACTTCACCATGTTGATGTAGTCAATCATGGATCCGGATTCATCCATCTTCACAGTGTGAAGGCGACGAGGCAGCTGCATGTTCATGAGGATTAACTTGGAAGCATAAGTGGACTCAAGCTTCTTCTAATCCTCCTTTGGCGTGAGGATGCCACGGACGAGGAGTTGCTGCCGTTCGGCGAGGTGGAGGTAGATGGTTGCGAGGGCTCGGTCACGCTTCTCACGGTAGGTACGGGCCTCGACAGGGGATAGGGAGCTTTCTGCTGGTTCCTTCACCTTCTCATCCACCTGGCTCCAGAGACCCTTCTCCATCAGCACCATCTTCATGTTGTTGCTCCAGTTGAAGAAGTTCTTGCCTTCGAACTTGGCGATGTTGACGCCGGCCACCACGGAAGCGGATGTCGCCATGGTAGTGCAACGTTCAGCCCACAAACGGCTCTCTCACACAACAGGGTGTAAGGAATGCCTCAAGGATGAGACAAAGCCTTGTTCTAGCTCTGATACCACTGATGGAAACTTGGTAGCCCTCAGGGAGGTGATCAGGCTCACTAAGAGCCGCCTAGGCAGGACCAACTGTTTGTGAGAGGGAGTTGCAGGTTGCACAGACAGAAATTATGGAAGCAAATGTAGGTCTGCAGAGAACGCGAATTTCTGAATCGACTCTTGAGTGAGAAAGTGCATTAGCACAGCTTTCTAACAAGCCTAATTATGCCTCATTTGGCACATGGATCTGGAAGAACCACTCTGTCAAAGTTCACCTCCTAGCACACTCCTAGCCTAGCGGGATGAGCGGCAGTTACACTCTCACACAAGAGAATTACCATCCCTGCCATGTGCACAACCAATAATCTTGGTGGGGACCTTCCTTGAAGCTCTCTGAAGGTCCTCCAGCCACCTTTCTACCCTGAAGGCCGCTCCAAACCTCCTTGGCCAATAATTGTGGCCGTCATTGATGCTGGTAGTGCAAGAGCCATCACTTGAACCAGACCCATCGCTACCAAACCTTGAAAATCCATATCTCCCTCAAACGGACTCCGAATCGAGTCCCGTAAAGTGCTACAGAACCAGCAAATCATCCTCTATTCACTTTTGTGACCTGATGATTTTTATCGAGCAACCCACTTTGGTCACTTTCTTTTGGCACCCCATATCCAACACACGTTCACGAGTGCGTAGTCTTGCGGACGGTCATGGTTTTCCGAGACGGTTGTTTGCCTCCTTGCTGCCAGCCTGGATGACGAGTGGACTGGCGGGTCCATACAGCTCTCCTGTGTGTTGTACGCAAATTTTCCAGCTGCGTTCTCCTCAGATGCCCCGTACTAATCCGTGGTGGATGCGAACACTCCGCAAATGTTCTTCCAGCTGTCTTCTGCATCAGTTGCGTGAGGCGAAGCAGGCGTGATGTCCTCCGGTCTCCTGAAGGCATTGCCTACTCTGCGACCAACCAGGTCTGCGCCACCTAGGCCAAACAGCATGTCAAGCATGGCCTCAACAGCGTTGGGTCGCTCAGGTGCAGAGGTTGCGGGAAGAACTGTCTCGTCCAACGCAGCGTCTTCGTCATCACCGTCAAGCACCGCTTGGCGCTGTGCAAGGAAGTCTGCTTCGTTGGGCCTCAACAGTGAAGGTGCACTCACTGTACCTTGTGGCACAGAATGGGAAGCAGCAGGAGAGGGTCATGGATGGCTATCTGACGGCTGCGTGTTCAGAGACGGAAGAATTCCTCGTGCTGAGGCTGTAGGATGGCTCTGAAGTGGCGCAGGGCGGCGGCCTGACCCTGGAATTTATGGGCACGGGAAACACTGGGCGGTACGAAGTGGAGCATTTTGCACCGTGTGTAGAGGGACTGCTGGATGCTGTGCTGAGCCTGTGCGTAGCGCACCCGAGGCTCCAGCACCTCGACGATGCTGAGGCGCACTTTAATGTGGCCTTGAATGGCATTGAGGCTACGGACACCGTGCATGGCGTGCTTGGGCAAACATACCGCACCATGCACGATCAGCAGCTGTGCATGCTCAAGTATTCGGAGATGGCGTGACTGCCGCACGGCTGTGTCTCTGTCGACAGCGCTATGGGGAAGGGCTTTCTGGATGGCACGCCCAAAGAGTATGATACATTGGGAGTTCTTGCCACTGACTGCAAGGTCTCTGCCTTCCGGGTGTGAGGGGGAGAAACATCTGTGGCAACGTTGCAGACGTACAAGACGTTGCTGTAGGCTTTGCCATTTTCCTCAAACAAGCAATAGCAGCAGGTTTTGTACAAGTAGAAGCAGTCATAGTATTTTCCTTTTGTAAGGAAAATGGAAGGGCTAAGAAGGTTTGCAGTACATGATGAACTTTTGAGGTTCAGGAGAACGGTTCCTATGAAAATTCATGCCTGATAAATCTCTTTATTGATTCATTTTTTAATCCCTTGATTAGATTTTCCCCGTCCCCTCCCATTGTCCTAGTCCTCCTTCTCTTCATCCTCCTCCTCCTCCTCCTCCTCCTCATCATCATCATGATCATCATCATCATCATCATCATCGTCATCATCATCATCATCATCATCATCACCACCATCATCATCATCATCATTATCATCACCACCACCATCATCATCATCATCATCATCATCATCACCATCATCATCATCATCATCATCATCATCATCATCACCATCATCATCATCATCATCATCATCATCATTTTAATAAAAACAATAATCATCATCATCATCATCATCATCATCATCATCATCATCATCATCATCATCATCATCATCATCATCATCATCATCATCATCATCATCATCATCTGTGTCACTGGCTGCGGCGGGTGGCGTCATCACTGATGTATTCTTCATCATCGCCATCATTGTCTTGCCTTTTCCCCCATCCCCCTCCTCTCTCTCCTCCTCCTCTTTCACCCCCTCCTGCTCCCCCTCCCCCTCCTCTCGTCTCTCCTCTTCAGCCTCCACTAGGCAATGTCATTCGAGATCCTGTAGCCACCAACCTCCAATCAACAATTGGATGTTTGCTCTTCAACAGTGCATACAACGGGGTATGATTGAGGTTCCAGCGCTAGCTGAAGCCGAGTTCACATGACACAGCTACTGAAAATTTATCCAGTTGAATTCTTTTCCGTTACTGAAACCACATTACATGAATAAATCTCGGGAGGTCTCCGTAAGATGTTGTATCGGAAATCATGTTGCGCGATAAGCTTGCCCTTTGACTTCGTTTGAATTTTGTTTTGTTTGTGCATCACAGACAGGAAGATTGGAGGACAATTACAAACAATTCCCCGCAATGTCCTATTTCAAACCTACTAATACCGTCATTGAACCATGGCTGGCACATGCATATGTTTTGGTCTCTTAGAACTGCCCGATACTGTGCTCCTATACCTGGTCCGTTGCATGCTGAAATGTAGCATTTGAATTCTTTCATTTTGCATCATGGCGTTGAATGCCAGTATTTTTGCATCATACCTGGATTTCATCTAAAAAATGTGATCCAAAAAAAGTTTCTGAAAACACCCCCTCGTAACATTCAGCAGTTGTGGGCTTTATTAAGGTTTGGGCTCCCCCCAGGTCCAGCTGTAGCCGAGCCTGGGAGGTTCCCTTTCAACAGAGGCCCCTCTCAGACTAAACGAACTCAAATCACTGCAGGAAGTCACAGTGAGCTGAGTTCATAGGGCTGATCAACTCCTCCGTCTCAAACCACGTTGAACGTGCTCGTTTTCTTTTTCTTGACCTCATGGCTCCCACCTTCCTGCGTCCAAGCTCATTCAGCAGCAGTGTGAGAGCATCTGTTCACAAGTATCGTACTCATTTTTAACATTTTATCCACACTTCTGGAGTGATTTCATGCAAGAGATGACGTGGCTCAGCTAGATAACTTCATGCGCTACATAAAGACAAGCAAAACATGTCAGCGGTGGTTCGACCGGCAACTTTTAGTCCAAAAACAACGCGACCGTGTGCAGTTGCTACGGGTTGCTAAACCTCCGGGGCTGTAGCAGCTTTCTGGCAACTTGCCGAGGGCGCCCAACCATTCGCCCGTCCATCGTGGAATGCAACTCAGTAACATGGGTCAACACTGACAGTCTCGCATCAGAAAAAGGGTGAAATTTTCTGATAGTATATTCCACGAAAGTGAGTTGCGAGGGGCTCCGGTGTGAGAGAAAATGCCGAACCACGACCTCCGATTTTCAAGGTTTCTAAGTGAGGGAACACAGAACGCTGGAACGAGTTGCTATGTGGTGGTGTGAGAGGGGCCAAAGGCGATGTTTGGTCTCCCGAGATGTTTTGCACGTGGAACATTTCTCTCTGAGACGTCCAAAAAGACCAGACATCCGGAGAAAATACAGCGACTGAACAGTACATGGTTTGTTTTCCTGAGTCCGCTATGATGTTGCACAAAAGCCCCCATTTTCAGGAGAAAACTTCAAGAGAACGCATCGCACCACCAGCACCAGCAGCAGCAGCAACAGCAGCAGCAGAAGAAGCAGCAGCAGCAGCAGCAGCAGCACAAACACCACGACGACGACCACCACCACCACCACCACCACCACCACCACCACCACCACCACCACCACCACAGCCACTACAACCACCACCACCAGCACCACCATCACCACCTAAACCAACGCCAGCACCACCACCACCACCAGCAACAGAAACAGAGGCACCACCACTACCACCACTACCACAACAAAAAAAACCAACC
>SZWC01018988.1:26647-54575 GCA_023375785.1 Penium margaritaceum | reverse complement strand
CCCCCCCCCCCCCCCCCCCTTTTCAGCACGATGTCCTGGTGCAATCGCAGACGAAGGCCGATGACAATGGTAGTAACCGTTGATCAGATGATTGACATCTTAAAGGTTGTGGTAGGGCTCCCAGTTGTTGTGCGTGGCGTTGTAGACATGCCACATGGCCAGATCCCATACTGCTTTATGATTTTTCCCTTTAAAACAATCTGCCACATGTGGTCTTGATCTGTCCCTGGGAACTTTTTTTGTTTTTGTTTTCCATTTTGGCAAAACTACTTGAAGTCATAGCTTAGAATTCACTTTCTACGCTAGCAAGTGGTCCACTTCGGGTCTCACTGACGTATATCCTGGTGTCGGCACACACCCAACACCGGTATTGACACAATCACATGACTGCTGGAGTCATGCGATCATGTAGTTTTTACTTTGCTCGTTCTCCAAGGGCCGAACGAAACTCAGGTGAATGATAAAACGGAGAACAATGTCCCATGTGGAGCCAAACAAATGAATTCGTCATCCCCTAATAAATACTCCTTATCAAAATCAAAAGGTAATTGACTCCTCTGTTGTTTTGTTCTTGTAATCGATGTCCAAGGATATCTTCAATCATGTACTCCGTATCCCTGTCCACTTGCCAGGGGATTTTGTACTAGAGTCCCTGGTAGTACTTGTGCGTGCTGATGTAGAAAACAGGATGAATCGCCATGCTGTCAGGCAAGTAAATCCAATCAATGACAAGGGTTTGCATTCGATACATCTTAAACTGTCCCAGCCACTGGGGTTTGAGTCTCTCAAAGTCTTGTCCTCAGAGTTTGATGTCCGCCGAGCTGAGGAGGATGCAATCACCTGCGCTGAACACGCTATCGCAGCGATGTCAATATGCCGCTCGCTTCATGTCTGCACGTGTCTTTGTAAGGGTGTAATGTGTTTCCTCCCAAGTGCTTGCGAAGTCATTGCAGTGGATGTCGACCGCGCGGATGTTGCTTTGACTTTGTAATCCAGCGGGTGTAGCAGGAAGTTTATTGTATACCACTTTGAAAGGGATTTCATCAGTTAAGATGGATGTGGCGAAGTTGTATGTGAGCTCTGTGGTCAGCAGCTTGGCTTTCCAATTGACGCCGTACAGCTTGCGTAATGTGCGGACAAGCTGTTTGAGCGTCTGATTGGTTTGCTTTGTCTGCCTGTTGGTCTGAAGATGGAATGTCATTGATAGCTGGATCTGAATGCCGTAACGCGTCATCAGTCCGTGCCAAAAATGGCTAGTGAAGCAACCGTCTCCGTCACTGATGATGGTGCGTTGCACAACATACAACCATACAATCTTGTTCAATAACATCTGTGCTGTTCGCTCTGCGATGACAATGGTCGTCGTCAGGATGAAATGCGATACTTTTTAAAATCTGTCCACAACAACGAGGTTGGCGTCGTGGTGGTTGGGAGTGGCAGACAATCCCTTCACAAATTTCATATTGATATCCACCCATGGCTCCATCTGAGCAGGTAGGGGTTGACGTAGACTAGACGGCCTCGTGCGACACGATTCATGTCTCAAACAGATGTTTCACGACTTGCAGAAGGCTGACACGTCGGTCAGCATCTTGTCCCACCAATGGTAACTTGCCAGCCTTTTTAACATCTTTTCCTCGTCGACATGTCCACCTGGACTGGTGTCATGTCATTCTTCCTACATGATCCTTTCTAGCTCCTCATTTGGTGGAACGACGACTTGGCAAGTGAATCGCCATCACGAGTAGGGGTCGTTAAACCATAACTTGGTCTTGTCATACCCGCCAAACTCCTCGCAACCTTTTGTAAACATCCTCGTGTGGTTCGGGTCTTGTTTGACGAGAAACATGCGAATAATGGCCTTAAGGTCTGGTTGCCGACTTAGAGCATCCACTGAGTTAGTTTTTCCAAGCCGGTACTCGATGTCATGGTTGAAGTTGGACTTGAGGAAATCCATCCATTCAGTTTGTCGCTGTCTCAGACATGGTTGAGTCTTGAGACATTTTAGCGCGTGGCGGTTGGTGTGGACGATGCATAGCCAGGTAGCACCACCACATTTTGAACGCGTACACGACTTTGAGCATTTCTTTCTCGTGCACTGCATATTTGAGGTCCGGCCCGCTCAAGTTTCTTGACATATACGTGACTGTATGTTCTCCACCGCTGTTGTCTTAGAGGAGAACGGCTCCGATGGCTCAATCGGATGTGTCGGTGGCCATAATAAAGTCCACCGTTGGATCTGCCAATCATAAGGCTGACGCTCATGTCATAGCGATTCTCAAAGAGTTGAATGTTTCTTGTTCATTATAACCACTATTCCACTCGATGGTTTTTTGAGTGAGATCGGAGAAAGGCACTGGCACTTGAGCATTGTCCTTTACAAATTGATGGTAGTAGTTACAGAATTCCAAAAAAATTGGACATCCCAAACATTGATAGGTGTTGACCAATCAACGACCGCCTCCACCTTCTTTGGGTACATGGTGATCCGTCCACCGCTGATGATTTGGCTCGAAAACTCGATCAAACTGCGACCTAGTTTGCACTTCGAGAGTTTTCCCAAAAAATATGTCTTTGTAAAACTTTGAGAACTTTTCAAAGATTTCCATTGCAATCCTCCGGTGTAGTGGGAGGGAAATTTTGGCCCTCCCTACTTTCAAAGTTACGAGGGGTTGTTGGACACCACCTCTCACCACTACGAGGGCTGTCCGGCGGCCAGCCCTTCATTGGCCGCCGGCCGGCTGGACGGCGGGGTGCCGGTCAGGTGACTGGCCTGCCAACGGCCAGCCACATGCTGGCTGCCGATCGAGCTGGTCGCTCGATCGACTGCCAGTAGGTCGCCAGGCCTCAAGGGTCGTGGCCTGTTGCTTCGAGCCCGCGTCCTCACCCTCTTCTTCCTGGCTCCTCAAGTGAGAGAGGCAAGGGACATAGAGAGAGATAGAGAGAGAGAGAGAGAGAGAGAGAGAGAGGGAGTGAGGTCCGAGAGAAATGGGAAAACGCCAGCATGAAATCGCTGGACGTGTCTCGCACGTGAGGATTTTGTACCGTCGTGTCAAAATGGAAACTCGAGTTTGTTTAGTACAAAATTTGACTTTTGTTTACGGATAACTTGTGTGAAACCATNGAGAGAGAGAGAGAGAGAGAGAGAGAGAGAGAGAGAGAGGGAGTGAGGTCCGAGAGAAATGGGAAAACGCCAGCATGAAATCGCTGGACGTGTCTCGCACGTGAGGATTTTGTACCGTTGTGTCAAAATGGAAACTCGAGTTTGTTTAGTAAAAGAATTGACTTTTGTTCACGGATAACTTGTGTGAAACCATAAGTTCGAGGTCATATTTCCCTCGTTTGGGAGCCAGACCGAGGGGGCGAGGCAAAAACAAGAATGGAACTCTGGAGACTCAAAATGTTTGAGTATCCTTGCACACGTCGCTGATGACGATTGCCCCCATGAGTGATGCAAAGGGGAAAACCCCTCGAGTGAGCTCTGGATGTCATTCTACGAAATCCAATGACACCTTCTGTGTAGGAGGTGGAGAGTTGAAACGTTACAGTGGTTTGCAGAGTAGGATATCCATGCGACTAAGTGTAAGATGGTTCCAATGGTTGCAACAGATATAAAATGCCGATGGCAGCTGCAATAGCAGCAAAAACATGAAAGGGAGTACGACCCTAAAACGTAACCATTTTAACCGTCGTAAATTGTGTTGGAAAACTCTTAAGGAGATTCTTCTACCTTCTTTGACATTCCCTCCTTCACGAGGGAGCTACCTGTTTTTTTGGAAGACGGGATAGGTCTCCATCCTTCAACCAAAGAGAAGAATCTTGCAAGATTCTTCTCTTCATCCTTCAACCAAAATTTGGAGACATGCTCTTCTCCAAGACCAGAGAATCTCACGGCCTGAGAGCACAGCAAGAAGAGGAAAGAAGAAACCTTGAGAATTTTTGGGGACATCCCCATCACTGTGGGTACAAAGGGAGACACCTCCAAGGAGGCACAAGGTGCTTGAAGAGAAGCCGAGAGGCAGCCAAGAATGGCCTGAAGATAAAGAGAAGGCAGGAAGGGTGAGAGAGAGCATAAGAGGTTAGAAATCCTAGACTAGAGCCGGCACCCTCCCCCTGTCTCCTCCTTACTCTTTGAGCGGTGTTCAATTATCTTGATCTTCTTTCACTCTCGTCTTAGCTTCTGTTTTGTTTTTGGCTTGCTAGGTTGCATAGTGCCGTGAGTCATCACTTAGATTAAACCTAGATTAAACCTAGATTAAATCACAGTAGTTGTGCCAACCGTGGTGGCCTAGGAAAATAGAAATCTTACTACAAGATTGGACCCTCCACAACAGCCTAGAAAGATAGAAATCAATCATATCATTGCCTCGCCGATTTTGAGAGTAAAAAAAATTGGGAGGCGACACCTACCCAACGTTGAAGGATGATGTGGTAGTTGCACGTAAGATAGACTGGCAAGTGCCGGAGCATCCAAGATCAACAAGGGCAAGGTAGTGACAGTCTCACTACACGCCCTCAGCAGAATCCACATCTTAGGAGCCATCACCGTGAGTACGGTTGCCAAACTAAAGGCAACCGTACCACTGAAGGCAACCCGCACTAAACTTGGCGATATTGAGAAGAGTGCAAAAGCCAAAAAAGTGCTCAGTGAGCGCGTTGACATGCATGTGCACAACTCCTACGTGATGAAGGATGCGCTCGAGGAGGACCATCCGAGTTTGGACCCAGGAAAAGAGCATGATATCAACAACAACGAATGTAATAGGGAACACAATCATTGCCATCGCCGTACGAGAAATCAAGCTGATTTCTCGACAGGGGCTGGACGCTCACTAGATCACCTGAAGCTACGAATAGCAACAAGGCTACCAACAGCAGCAAAGACACCAAAATTAGCCCAGTGGGAAGTTCTTGCAAGCACGAGCATGATAATGTCACCATGAAGAAAATTCACGACGATCACTGTGGGCTTGTTGAGTTGGCTGCCAAGGTGGTCGGGTAACTCAAGATCAACACCGACGGTGGAGGTGCAACACCACCTAGAGGAGTGAGGGCAGATACCCCTTCCTACGATGTGGTTGTGATGGGATGGCTCCACGTCCACTCAAATGTTGTCACTGAAGAAAGCTTACTCTAGAATGTGGGACTCCTCAGAGGCATGTACAAAAATCGTACCCTGCTTTACTGGGTGAAGGTTCACAGATTATACACAGCTCTCGAGGCTATCGCCAAGGCTCTCATGACATCATAGTTGAAGTTTGTGTTTGCCAACCTACTAGTCCACATCGGATAGAGCATTATGGATCTCAGCCGAGATCATCAGTTGTAGCGTCTGGTTGCTTTAGAGGCAACTTTCCGATTTGATGACCTTGACAAGGCGTTGCAGAGCATGACCCAAGTGCAGATGCAATAGCTATTGAAGCGGACCGCAAGTGCTGATGCCATCATTAGTGGTAGCAAGGACTTGCCTACCTTAATGACATCATGGCTGGTCATGAACACATCCATCATCCATATTGTGGAGATCTTTTGGAAGGGCATGAAGCTGACCAATCTGTTGAATTATATGGAGGACATTCTGTGTGTCCACAAGGCTCCACTCAGCCTGTGTGGTGATCTTGCCACAAGGAGGCTTGAAGAAAAACTCTCAGAATACGTGATCAAGGATTGGGGTGAGTAGCAGCTACACCTCGAGTGGTAGCCCATGTCTTGGGAGGGCTTTTTCACTATCATGAATAAGAAGTGTATCCAACGCAAGGAGGCGCAGCGCACCTTCCACAATATCAAGGACTTCAAGTAACAAGGTACTTTGCTCGAAGCTTGCTTCAGCCGGTTCACTGCATTCATGGAGGAATCTGAAAGCTTCACCGAGCTCAATGGGATCCAGACCTTCAAAGACCCGGAGCACTTATTGCTGGAGTACTTGCATGATGGTCTCGCGAGTGAGGCGTTGAAGAACAAGACCACCACAATAGCAGCCGGCTATGCTTGGACAAGCTAGAGGACGTTGCGTGACTACATGAGTGAAGTGTATTCCATGAACCTGACATACTACTGAGATGCATGGCAAAACGCGCATGCACAGCGAGGTCGCAACTTCCGCATGGACGCTGTAGGGGTTGGGAGGTCATGCAGATCCAAGATGTTGCGTTGGAGATGACTGATCTTTATAGATTGAGGATGACCGATGAGGATTGATTGGACGTAGGGGCAAACCATGTGAGTGAGAGGAGCTAATGATGCTGATTTAATGATAATGAGTTGGACGCAGGATTGAACCGTGTGTATGAGATAGCTTATGATGATTGACAATGACGATGATGATCCCGGAACAGGGGAAAACCACATGTGCAATCTGATTTTATTGGAGTAGAGTACGGCAAGAAGAAAGCAGCTGCCAATGCATTGCAAGGGATATGTTGCTGGCCTGGGTGCTAGTCACAGCGAGGAGGACAGTTGACATGTGAAGATCCTAAGTGCCACCTTCAGATGCAAAGAGCTCAAGGCTGATTACTGATTGATTGAAGAAGATGATAATGATGATGATGATGATGATGATGATGATGATGATGATGATGATGATGATGATGATGATGATGATGATGATGATGAATAACTGATGATTGATAGATTGAACTGGGCAAAGGGATAGAACCATGTGCACTGATAGATGATGATGATGAAGATGATGATGATGATGATGATGATGATGATGACGACGATGATGATGATGATGATGATGATGATGAGGATTATCGATTGATGATGAGGATGAAGATGAAAAAGATGATGTTGCCGTCGATGTTGACAAAGCTAATGAAGCAGATGGATCAGATGAGAGAAGACAAGGGAGGAGATGACCATTGTGGAATGAATATGGAGCAGAGGTGCTTCGAGGAGGAGATGTTTCATTTGTCCCCTTAGCATGCCAGGGTGCAACACGGAAGGCGTCGACAAGCCATGAGAGGGAGGGAAATCCTTGCATTTTTCTCTAGCTACCTAGATATTACTCCAAATGCAGATTGGATTCAAGTCTATTAAATCAGAAAAGTCGCTGAATCCGATGGAGCTTGAATCGCAAGAATCGGACAAGTAACGAGGGAGATATGAGCTTCCAAAGTTGGGATGTGCGCAAGTTGAGTTTGATCCTAGTCAAAAACCAACAAAAAATCATAGTGAAAAATAACATAAAATGCCATTATCCCCTTTGCAAAAGTGATTTTTCTCGACAATCTATCCAAATCCCACAAACATAGGGTGAGGGGACCAGAAAGCTCACGCTTAGACTCAGAACTCGTACAGAACACAGTCGTAAACACTGAGAAGACCCTTCAGGCCACGTTGGAATTGCCACCATACAATCTTCTAACAAAGGGTGAATGGCCAACAGCTCTGACCAGCCTTCACATCGTTCAAGGCTTTTGCGGTGGACGGGATTGTCGTCGTGGATGACGTTGCCATCATACTCTGAGGACCCACAGTGGAAGACTGCACAAATGGTATAAAAGGGGATGTAGCCCATCTAGAAGTATGAAGACGGTCCTGGCTTTGGGCTATGGAGGTGGCACTTTGAGATCCACCTTGCGCATGAAGGGCTGGTGTATTTCAAGGGAATGGAAGTCCTCAATGAAGCGATTGTGCCAAAATTGCAGAAGGAAGCTTGCACAAAAAAGAACACGGAGGCACTCATGCTGTTGGTGTCCTGTACGGCTAAGTCACAGTGGGGCTACTTCCAGGGCTATATCTTGGTAGCCAAAGCTTAGAAGAACTCTGCGTCATTCATCAATCCAAGTCGCTCGTGAATAAAATCTTTGCGATAAAGTGATTCCTCATGATGAAAATCAAGGAGGGAGATGATGCCATCACTGTCTTGTAACAGATTGAGTCGCTTGCCTCGTAGTGCAACGATGTGGGTTGGAAGATCAACATGCAGCTATAGGCGATGGCCCTCCTCATCGCCCTTCCTGACAGTTGAGCCCTCTCATCACCATCTTAGGAGGATGGAAGGAGGAAAAGCTCACCTATGGTGTGGTCACAGAGTACATCCGTAACAAGATGAAGTGACAGAGCTGTTGGGAGTCCTTGTCTTCCTCATCGGTTCTTGTCACCAAAACACCTGGCGGTGGAAACGGGGGCAAGGGAGGTGGCAGACATGGCGGCGGCAAGAAGGGCACCAAGAAGGGTGCGTGCCACAACTACGACAAGGAGTGCCACTAGGCTAATGAGTGCATCGAGGAGGAGAAGGCTGGTGGCAAGAACGCCAAAGGAAAGAAGGCGCTTCTCAACGGTAATCGAAACCACTACCTCAAAAAGGCTAACCAAAGATGCCTTGACTGCGGAGTGAAGGAGCACACCCAAGGCAAGAAGATCAGGTTCATCAAATACACCAAGTCCAGTAACTTCATGGTGGTTGCGAACGACAAGGTCAAGCCGCCGGCTGGCTAAGGTGATGTGGATGTGGAGTGGTGGTTGGTGAGAAACAAGTGCAACGCATCACCAAGGACGTACAACACATACCTGACTTGGCCAACATTCTAAGTGTGAGCTGCTTGACGTACAAGGGTTACAGGGTGCTGTTTAGGAGAAAGGGGCCGGTTGTGCGGAAAGAAGGTGGCGGCGAAACCGATCTGGAGGCCAAGCACAAGGGAGGTCACTACATTGTGGAGACCTAAGTGATCCCTGTGGTTACAGATTCAGTAGACCTGCACGGACGCACCGTCAACCTGGCCAAAGGAGGGGGAGCTAATGTGGAGCTCTGGCACTGACAATTGGAGCATTCCTCATCCGCAGTTGTGAAAGAGATGGTGAAGCGCAAACTGGTACACGGCCTTGTCATCGAAACTGCAGAAAAGGCAACAGATGCACCAACACACAAAAACTGCGAGCCTTGCATTTTGGGCAAGGTACGATGTAAACCGTTCAACGCGAACGTGAATCACGCCTAGGACCTGCTGGAGGTTGTGCACAGTAGCGTGTGCAAACCATTCAAGGTGGTGTCAAAGAGTGGCGTACGTTGCTTTGTCACCTTCATAGATGACAACAGCACAAAACTCTACGTGTAATTCATGTAGCGGAAAGGCAAGGTCCTAGACCAGTTGAAGGAGTACGTCGCTGAGAACTAGACTTGCCGGAAGAATAGAGCACTATGCAGTAACAACAATGGAGTGGGCTGTAGTGGGTGGCTGAAGCAACAGGGAAACAACTAGGAACAATCAACTCCATTTTTGCCTCAGTCTAATGGCGTGGTGGAGCGGGCAAACCAAACGCTGCTAGACATGGTACAGACCATGTTGGTTTATGCGGAACTGTCACAAAGCTTCTAGGTGGAAGCTATGCGTACGGCGAGATACACCATCAACCTCACTTCTACAATGGTGCTGAAGGGGAAGAGCGGATAGAAGACAAAGCAGGAGGTTTGAAGCGGGCGCAAGCCAAGTGTGGCATACCAGAAGGTATTCGGGTGCAAGGCACATGCAATGGTGCAAGCTGCGCAGTGGCACAAGAGCAAGCTGGAGTCGTAGGAAAACGTTTTTTTATCTTCCTTGACTATGTGAGCACGCATAAGGCTCTACAACATGTGCAAGGAGGAGGTAACCCACAGTCAAGACATTGAGATTGACGAGCAGAAGATTTACATCTGCAAAAACAAAGCGGGCATGGTGAAATCTCCAAAGACAAGAGAGTGGTTCCAGCTCCTTGATTACAAGAAGGAGCCAGCGGATGCCAAAGTTGAGGATGTTGCATTGGAGTGCGGCGGTGCAGAAGCGGTGGAGGCCAACGCGGAGGAATTCGATGAAAACCAAGCTGATGAGGAGATCTTTCCCAAGGATCCGGGAAATGAGGCACTGAGGGTGCCAAGGTGCACACTCACGGCAGAGTACCCATCGGACGTCAGTGGAAAAACCACTGGATGTGCCACACATCCTGGGAATGTTTTGCTGGAGCATGAAGGGTCAGAGGGATCGCAGCAAAGCGACAAGGTGCCACCAAAATTGCCGTGCCACAGCGGAAGGTAGCAAAGAGCAGGGAAGCGCTTCAACACAAGCACCGGTCCATGGATTGGCATGACACAATGGATGCTGGCTACATCAATGGAGCTCACAACCGTGAAAGAGGTGGTTGCACGACCCGAAGGGGATTAATGGGACACAACCATTAAGTTTGAGGTGGCATACATCACAGAAAATGACATATGGGAGCTGGTTGATAGGCGGAAAGATGCCAAGGTCATCGGCTCAAAGTGTGTCTTCAAGACCAAGTTCACAAAGGAAGGTGTGGTTGACAAATACAAGGTGCGGCTAGTGGCAAAGGGATACACACAGTGTAAGGGCGAGAACCATGATAAGACATTTACTCCTGTCGCCAAGCTCATAAGCATCCAGGCAATCCTTGTAATGGTAGCCGCGAAAGACATGGAGCTTTACCAAATAGATGTAAAGATGGCCGTCCTCAATGGCATCATAGACAAAGAGATCTACACATAGGTGTTAGAGGGGGTGGAGGCACCGGAGGACAAGGTATGCAAGCTACGGAAGTCCTTGTACGGGCTAAAACAATCACCCCGATGTTGGTACCAACAGATGGATAAATTCATGACACAAGTTGGTTTCAAGCGCTGTAATTCGGATCACAACGTATATGTGCGGCACGACAAACAGCTCCATCAGATTGTCACACTCTATGTGGACAACCTGATTTTGTGCTCAATGGACCTCCTGAGCATACAGCGGCTGAGAGAGTAGCTGAGCAGCAGATTCCAGATGTCGGAGATGGGGGAGCTGGAGTCCTACCTCAGGGTGAGCATCACGCGGAACCGGAGGGCGCGCACGCTTGAGCTGGGGTAGGCCAAATACGTGGCCGGGGTGCTGAAGCAGTGCGGCATGGATGGCTGCAAACCAGTTGGCAGTCCGGTCCCCACGACTGTGATCTGAGTACAAAAATTGCGTCCAAACAAAAGAAGAGCGAGAAAACATAACAGGGATGCCCTACCAATGAGCGGTGGGCAGCCTCATGTTCGCCATGGTGGCGACTCGACCAGACTTGGCCTAGGCGGTGGGCCAAGTGAGAAGGTATGTGTCTGATCTAGGGCCACTACATTGGAAGTCTGTCAAGTGCATTCTCTGCTACACACAGGCAACGCGGCACGCATGCCTGAGGTTCGAGGGTAAAGGGCAGTCCGGCCCTTTGTGTTTGGTCTGCTGCACGGATGCAAACTATACTAGCAATGTGGAGAGGCAGAATTCCACATCCGGCTACGTGTTATTTCTCAGTGCTGTAGTGGTGTCGTGGTGCATCAGAAAGCAAAAATGCATCGCCACCTCCATAGTAGAGTGGGAGTACATCACGTTGGCCAAAGCGATCAAGGAGGTGGCGTGGCTTCGTAGGTTGCTGGGGAAGCTGGGCATACCAAAGCAAGAGCAAATGGTGGTGCAAGAGGACAACACCGGCGGTATCTTGTTGACCAACAACTTGATACAACACAAGAGGACGAAGCACATCGACGTGAGTTACCATTACACACGGGACATGGTGGAGAAGGGACAGGTGGTGCAGTAGCACTACAGCACATGCCACATGCTAGTGGATTGCTTGACCAAAGCGCAACCAGAAAGGATCGGCACGTCATGAGCGTGGCCGGACTTGGGATGACAGGCTATGAAGGGTTAGAGGGCACAGCGGAAGATGAGTGAGAGCAAGTAGGAGCAGTGGGCATGGAAGGCTCAAGGGAGACAATGTTGTATTTTCCCCCTTAGCATGCCAGGGTGCAGCACCGAGGGCCTTCAACAAGCCGCTGGGAATGACAATGAACAGGCACAGAAGCAAGGTAGAGTGCAATAATCTGGAGTAGACAGGGGCACTTTGAGAAAAATGCAGAGACGGGAACAGAAACCATGATGAGTTGAGCAGAGCTAAGCGAAGGAGAAAATTGATGGAGTGATGGGTGAGAGTGGCAAGAGAATCATTGGCAAAGAATGAGCGAGCGAGGAGAGCGAAGACATGGCAGTGAGGACCATGGAAGCAAAGGCAAACAGAATGTGCATAACTGTTCTGGGTTAACTGGAGGAAAAAAAAACATTGGTAACATACAACAGAACAGGACAGAAGAGGGATTCAACAGCTTGTTTCAGCTGGTCGAATGCTCGCAACACGGTCACAGTTATTAGATGTGACTTGTGTGTGGATTACTGGTATTTCATCCATTTCCAAGGCCGTTCGGTGCAGGACCTGAACTTTGTTGAGAACTTGGTTTGTCCTAGGGGTTATGTCAGTGTTGTCTTATATTTTCTCACAAACCGATTGCTCATTTACATAGCTCATAACACCGGAAGGAAGAGTTCCCTGAATTGCACATCTTGATCAAGGGGACGAGGATAAAAGCCGATAATTCTGCTACGGGTGCAACTGAGGAGATGCAGATTTCCCAAAATAGTTCTAGCGTTACCAGATGGGGGAACCTCTCACAGTTTTAGTAGTATTATTCTGGATTGGAAATTGAATTTTGAGACGGAATCAAAGTGTTGTAGGTGTAAACTCTTGAAATCATGACTTCATTGAATTTAAGAATTTCTCTGACCAAAAAAATGGGGAACCACAGGATGTAATGGGCTGGAGGACTTGCCCAATACGAAATCACAAACATTTCTGGTTTAATGGTGAAACCAGTCAGAAAGTTCCTGGCAATGTCCAACCATGTCTTTTGGTACCAGTGGGGGCTAGGCTGGGTGAAATGAAGCCTAAGTGGTTGGAAATTCTTACATTTGAATACTTTTAGGAACCTGTTATATCCAAGATTTTCTTGCTTGAAAGCATGCACCTTCATCATGTTTGCCATGCCAGCAGTCTCAAAACATTTCAAGTCTCCAGAAAGAAGTTCCTAGGATGGGAGGTACGCTCACTACAATCTATCCAAGTGAAAGATGATACGATGTACATGAATGAAGACATACTTGGAAAAAGTGTTCATGGAAAAAGACATAGGTATCTTGTGAACTGGTAGGACTAGGATACTGCTCATGACATCTAGAAGCAATACGACAACCTATAAGACAATGAATGCCTTGTCGACAGGTGTATTAGCTGGCACCAGCCATCGCTACATAACGTGCCAGGATGTTGCAGCTCAAATTGGGTGAAGTGTTGCATTCTTGACTTATAGGATTTACTCAAATCTGTAAAGTGTTACATGTCTAGCTCACTTTGTGTCAATTTCAAGAGTTGACGTCATTACTCTTGGAACAGTGCTCTCTGCCATGGTGACAATGGGTCAAGGGTGGACCACCAGAAGTCAGAGGAGAGTGGCTCCGTGGTTCAAGAACCCCAAGTGCAAGCCAATGAGCCACCTTTAGGTCCAGCCACTGGAATTATTGTGGTTGTTTAAGATCAGTACAACTAAATGGCCCAAGTGGTTCCTTGGAGTGTTGTGGGCTTGTAGAAGTGAGTGGAAGATTCCATGAAGGGGAGATTCATTCCAGACGGGGCTACTGCTTCCAGAAGGAACATGACGGTTTGTTGAAGGGCAGATGCCTTAAAAAACGATGGTTGCTTCATGTAGAAGATAGCTGCAGGTATAGGAAAGCAGACTTGTCCCTCAGGTGAGGATCCTTCAGCTAGAAGCTGGCACCATGAGAGGGGTACAAGGATCTGTTGGAGTGATGCTCCTCACCATGGCAGGAGTGACTCCAAAAAGGAACACAAAAAAGACAAGCCGTAGTGGCTTAGTGGTTAATGGTGTCCACCTATAGAGGCAGGGACCCGGGTTCATGTCCCACAAGATGAATTTCTGTCCTGCCTCAAGGGAGGTGGAAAATAGATGCCAGGAAGCTAGCTCAACCTCTAGAGTTCCTCTTTAAGATTCTAAGGCCAGGAGAGGGTCCAGGAAGGTGGCACACCTTCTAGAAGGGGTGACTTGTCCTACAAGGCATCTAGAAGTGTCTAAGTCTTCTGGACACCTTCCCTCCTACTAGAAGCAAGCTGAGGAATCTAGGAAGGGGCAGAAGCTTCTAGAGGAAGGAAGGGGTGCCTTCCTAGGTGGGAAAAGGACAGCCTACCAAGGGCCACTCTAGAAGCCATAGAATCTGCTAGGAAGCTNCAATGAAGGCGACAACGTCATGGAGATCATGCACCAGATTGAGTCGCTCGCAGCGAAGTGCGTGGCCACTGGTTGCAAGGTCAACTCTTAGTAGCAAGCTATGATCCTCCTTCTAGCCTTGCCGGACAGTTGGAGTCCCATGATCACAGTCTTTGGTGGCTCGCCTTCCGACGAGCTGAAGTACCCGAAGGTTGCTGAGTACGTGCGCAATGAGTGGATGCGACGTGGCGGTCGAGAGAGTGCAGCGGCATCAAGTTCAGCTTACACGGTTCATCCTCAAAGTGGAGGCAGAGGCAACAAGTGGAAGGGTGCCAAACAAGGCACCAAGAAGGGTGACAAGAAGGGGGAGTGCTTCAAATGCGGCAAGGAGGGCCACTACGCGAGCAACTGTCCCAAGAAGAAAACAGATCGGTCGCAGCGGGGCTGGAAGAAAGATGAGCACACCCTTATGGCGTACAACTCCACCAACTTGAAGGATCCGGGAGTTGCCATCATTGACCCCGGATCAGGCCGCCACACGCAATGCAACAGGGCGGCATTTGTCACCTACGGTGCCTCGGAGAGACGCATGATGGTGGCCAATGGAAAAACACAAGTGGCCACCGGTGAGGGTAAAGTCCGCATTGAGTCAATTGTGGATGGCAAACCTGTCACGAGCACAATCCACGATGTGCTGCATATGCCCAACTTTGGGACAAACCTGCTCTCCGTCAGCCGCCTTACCGACAAGGGACTTGAGGTGCTCTTCACAAAGAAGGAGGCCGTCATCCGCAAGGAGGGCAAAGGTGAGGTGATTGTGCGTGCCAAGAGGGAGGACGAATTGTACGTGCTATGCGTAAAGATCCTCAGCAGCCGAGCGGAGTCCAACGCCGCCAATCTTGCAACGAAGGATGGAGGAGACCTGGACCTATGACACCGCCAAATCTGCCACATTTCTCCATCGACAGTGAAGGAGATGGCTAAGACGGAAGTGGTGCGGGGTCTCCAAATCAGCGGCCTTGATGGAACCAAGGAGACCGTGTGTGAGCCATGCATCATTGGAAAATCAACGCCGCAGCTGTTTGTGGCCAAGGGGACGCGTGCATCGGCAAAACTGGCCGTGGTACACACAGATGTGTGTGAACTGCTTGAGAGCTCAATCGACGGAGCTCGCTACTTCCTCACCTTCATTGATGACCACAGCCGGAAACTCTACCTCTACCCAATGAAGCGAAAGAGCAAGGTCCTTGCGTACATGCAGGAGTTTGTGGCAGATGTGGACCGGCAAACAGAGTTGAAGATGAAGGCGTTCAGGAGTGACAACGGCGGTGAATATGCGGGGTGCCTTGGGTGGATGAAGAGCAAGGGGATTGAGTGGCACAAAACAACTCCACACTCCCCACAATAGACTGGCGTCGGAGAGAGAGTGAATCGCATAATCCTTAACATGGTGCGATCCATGTTGAGCGACACCGGCCTTTCACAACGGTATTGGGCGGAGGCGGCAAGGACAGCAGCGTACATCATGAATCTCATGCTGACAAAGCCGTTGAAGGACAAGGAGAGCAAGGCGTGGAAGACGCCACAAGAGGTGTGGAGCGGGAGGAAGCCGGTAGTGGGTCACCTCCGCACGTTAGGTTGTGTTGCACATGCGGTTGTGCAGGCACGTGAAGGACAGAGCAACCTGGACCCACGAACCCGCCGGTGTATTTTCCTTGGGTATGAGAGTGGAAGCAAGGTATACCGGCTCTTTGACCCAAGAAGGCAGCAGATTGTGTAGAGTCGTGACGTCACGTTCGACGAGAAAAGCCGTTGGATAGACAAGGAGGCACGCCTCTCCAAGAGTGGGGAGTGGATGCCACTCTTTGAGGGGGAGACGGCGGAGGACGTGAATGAAGGTGACGTCCTTGCATCACCACCAACTGGAGGGCATCGCCTAAGGGATGGGCAAGCCGCAGATATTATTCCGGCCAGTTCCAATGAAGAATCTGAAGCACCGGAGATGGACGTGGAGGCGGGTAATCGACCGATGTCTCCAACATCTCCAAGAGAGAGGGAGCAGGCGCTTGGAGGGGATGGCGCCAAAAGGGAACAGCAACAACAACAACCGCCTCAACAGCCCTGCACGAGCAGCCGTGTGCGAAGAAGGACAAAGAGATATGATGCCAACAAGGGCATTTGTACTGGGTTTGCACAAGTCTTCTTCACGCAAGAGGAGCGTGAAGGATGCACTGCAGAAGAAGGATGGGGCTGAGTGGGAGGGAGCAATAAAGAATGAGCTCGCCTCCCATGAGGAGAAAGGCTCTTCAGTTGCAGGTTGAGCATGGACGACTGCCATGGGTGATGCGCAACGGGGAGATTGTTGGAGTGATGCTCCTCACCATGGCAGGAATGACTCCAAAAAGGAACACCAAAAAGACAAGCCGTAGTGGCTTAGTGGTTAATGTTGTCCACCTATAGAGGCAGGGGCCCAGGTTCAAGTCCCATAAGATGAATTTCTGTCCTGCCTCAAGGGAGGTGAAAAATAGATGCCAGGAAGCTAGCTCAACCTCTAGAGTTCCTCTTTAAGTTTCTAGAAGGCCAGGAGAGGGTCCAGAAAGGTGGCACACCTTCTAGAAGGGGTGACTTGTCCTACAAGGCATCTAGAAGTGTCTAAGTCTTCTGGACACCTTCCCTCCTACTAGAAGCAAGCTGAGGAATCTAGGAAGGGGCAGAGGCTTCTAGAGGAAGGAAGGGATGCCTTCCTAGGTGGGAAAAGGACAGCCTACCAAGAGCCACTCTAGAAGCCATAGAATCTGCTAGGAAGCTCCAAATCTGACATGCTTTGGTTTTCTCGAAAGCTGAGATCAGTCGCTATAAAATGCCACTACTTGTGAGCCTTGATCAAAAGTGTTCATTCCCAGACAATTCAGGCCAAAACTGTTGCCACACTCTCTGACCAGTTTTCTGTCATCCTTGGAACGGGTTGCCTCCACAGTTTCAGTCTCTCCAAAAACAATTGGTGGTGTGAACCAGCCATTGCTGGGGACCCTCCAGGGTGCACACTCACCCTCAGGCCAACAGGATCCACTTAAAACATGCCATTATAGAAGGTATGGATGCTGATGCGAAGCTTAGCCTTCTTCAGTTACTTGTATGCATGGTAAATACTTCAAGTACGGCTATAAAATCCTATTGTCCAATCATCAACAAGAAATTGTCAACATGATTATCCAATTAGTGAAGTCACTATATGACTCCCATAACCGAGTCCTTTTGCCATCTTTAGAGAAACCAGCTTCTCTCACCCCAGTCCTTCTAAAATACTTAAACACATGTTCATGTCCACTTGGTTTCCTTAAGTGTGTACACATACCCTGATGCCAATAATAACATCAAGAGCATTTTCGCCAACAACCCTGCCAATTTTTTCTTCTTCCAATGTTAAGTATTTTTTTTGGGAATGATGTTTTATTGTTTCTACAACAAAAAGCAGCATACTCTCATCCGTTAAAAGAATGATTCTGATTTATTCATCCGGAGCTGCTGGACCCTGGTGTGTTGAGAAAAGTCTAGAATGAAACCGTGTGGCTTTTCACAGTCATACAGTTGTTTGATTTCAGGTGCTGGATGAGTATTGAAACCAAATTTTGAGTGCTTGAGAGTTGATTATTTCTGGCTCCAGGCCTTTAAAAGAGATACTCTATACAAAATCCCACACAATTTATGCCAAAATAGACAGCCATTTATTAACTAAATTGATAAATGGTTCTTTTTTACCCATTCAAACAGGTTTAAAAAAAAAAAGAAGAAGAAAAAAGAACCCTGTCATTTTTTGAAATTTCAAAATCATAAAGCAGTAATATACCCCAACCACTGGTATTTGAGAAGCTCTGACGCTTTCAAAAACTTCAGCCACCCTCCAAAAAGATGGAAAGAAGGTTTTTTGAACAATATGAGTGTTTCGATGCTACCATGTTGACTTGTTGATTGAACTAGACTTTTGTGACGATGTGCCTCATAATTTTTGGAATCCCCTGACTTCTCGGCAATGTTTCTAGAATCCACCAGTGGCACAGCATCTATAAAAACACGTCATGTTTTCTGAATTCTCAAAACCTCAATCATGACTCAGGTAAGTTCAAGAGATTGTATGAATGTGCTGGAATACTTTGAAATTTGCCACAAAAACACACTTACGTTCATACTGGATTACCCAAAAAATCCTTAACCCATGAACCCCTACCTTTTGTTCAAGCATTCCGCTTGCGCCGCCTACCTTCGCTTGCGCTATCGTGTTAAAGTATCAAATATTGCTAGCGCACCTAGATTGGTCCTGCCCTTCTGGGGTGTGTTCTAGCCTACTTTTGTACTCGCTCCTCATGCGACGTAGGCCGGAACGCTGGGCTGCGCTTGCTGTTTGCCCACTCGCAGTTTGCCCTAGCGTGCTTTACTTGTTTTGTATGGTTCGCCATGCTGGGTGGCGAACCACCGGGGCTGAGCAACGCAATCCGATAGGGGTCTGCGTGGCTTGCTCTCCAACTTCATTCTTGTCAAACAAGTTTCTAGTGTTTGCCTCGATCCTTGTTTCTCGTCTAAGTCCTTCACCCCTATCCTCCTCACAGCTCCCGAGAGCTTCCCCCCTCACAGCTCTCAAGAGCTCCCTCCCCTTCTCACAGCCGAGAGCCAAAGTTGGCCCCGCGGCTAACTGTGGGCATCTCCCCTCACAAAAACCGAGAACCACCCAGCTCTCGGTTGTTGCCTACTCCCGCCACCCCTCTCCTCCACTCTCCTCCGACCTCACTCTCCTCCTGCCCTATTCAACACCTTTACCTGTTAAGTGCTAACAAATCCACCTACATGAGAACATATGTGCTTTTACATCATAGTGGTGTCCATAGGGATGATTCTCATTCTTGTGATTGTATGTATGCTTGTGAATGATCCAATTGTGTGCCTGATCTCCTTATTCCATATTAATGAAATTTGGCATTTTTCAGAACATGTTTACCCTGCTATCTTTCTTCCTTTTAACCGCGACCAAGTTCGCTCACATAAGAAACCCATCCGCCATTGTACAACATATCTTCATTGTGAGAGTTGTAGTTATCATGCCAAGTGCAATTGATACGATGAGCAGCTTCAAGCTACAGGTCATAACACGTCTTGTACATCTGGGCACCTGGGTATTCTATAAAAAGTATTAACTTTACTGCGATGATGGGTTTTGGAACTATCAAATACATCAAGACAAGTTAAGAAAGATAACTGTGAGGCCTACTTGGGGTCTTGGGAGCTTGAGACAAGCTACACATGTAGTTTTCATGTCGTGAGTGGCTGCTTCAAGAAGCTCTACCGCGAAGTTGGGGGCTTAAAAAAAAAAGAAAAGCGCCAGATCTTTATGAAAGTCTAACCCTATAAATAATTCCACCTAACAATATCAGAAAATCAGTATGCATTTTTTATGCATCTGTCGATCATTCTAGAAGGTCATCCAAGCTGTCAGAATCTTCTGAATTGGAAGGTTGGGAGTAAGGACAGTTGACCGAAGTACTCTCCATCCAATAGCATTAAAATATAGAAATATTCATGAATGTAATGATAGAAATACAGAATCGCAGATTTGAGGAACGTGTGTGTGTCAATGACATAAGAACTCCTTCTTCCCTCCCTTCTAGCTATGACATCCCGGCAAGTTACAACACGTAGGTCATTGTCAGTTAATCTAGCCATAAATCTAATCATCGACGTCTCTAAGGTTTTCATAGGGCCCTGAGTTGTTATGTGATGTGTTTTGAGTCTGCCACTTGACAAGACACTTTGTGTGTTTACCTCATCATCAGTGTCTGAGGATGTCTTTGACTTTGTAATCCACATCCTCGACTACTTTGATGGGCGGTAGTGGACGTACCCACATAATGGGGAGCTCTCACTGTAGTCCCCACAGAGCTTCTTTCAACAGACATGAAAAGCTAGGTTGATGGCCACGTTTCAACTCAGTGAAGATTTGTGACGGCTTTTGTCTACATCTCCTAAACAAAAGGGACCCAACCACTTAAGTTTAAGTTTTACATAATCTGTCCTTGCAGCATGAAGTTCGTGAAGCTGAGTAGGATGCAATCACCGACAACTTCTTGCTTCATTACCGCATGTGCCTTTGCAAGCGCCTAACATGTCTTATCCCAAATACTGTAAATTCTTGCCGTTCATTTTCCTTGGTGGATGTATTGCTTGACTGTGCAAACCGGCCAAAGTTGGAAAGATTTTGTTGAAACCCACTTCGAATGGAAAATTTCCTGTGACTTTAGAGGTTGTGGGATTGTAATCAAGCTTCGCGGTCGGTAGGTTGACTACCAAGTCAGTACCACGTACAACAAAGCAAAGCTCACATTACTTGTTTGAGCATCTCATTGAGTCGCTCGGTCTGTCCCTCAGTCTAAAGATGGAAGGCCGTGGATAACTGGACCGGATGCTGTAGCAAGTCATCAGCTCCCACCAAAATTTGCTCATGAACCTCCCACCTTGGTTGCTGGTGATAGAGAAGTGTGTATTTGGATGACATTGTTGAGGAACAGCAATGTTTTTCTCCTGGAAGTGACCATTTTTTCGGTGATAAGTGAGAAATCTTGGCAAAGTGGTCAACCACCATAAGAATTGCAGAAAATCCTTTTTTTGTTACTGAGAAACTGATTACAATGTCCATGGAATCGTCTGACCATGAATCTTTCAGCACTGGACGAGGTTGAAGCACATTCATGGATTTGGTTCTTCTTGACTCGCCAAATTTGGAATGGAGTTGACACATGTTTCACGTCTTGAATTTTTTTGTGAAGTTTGTGTACATCTTGTCCAACCAACAACTTTTCTAAATGTTATTGATCATCGTTCTTCGCCAAAGTGTCCACCTGGACCAGTGTCCTGGGATTCCTCCTACATCACCTTTCAAAGGTGTTTTCTTGGTGGTACATGGACTTGGTGAGGAAATTCATATCGCCATTACGGACTGTCAAACTGAAATTCTTTTTCTTTGTACCTGCCAAAATATTTGTAACTCCTAGGTGTACATGCATTGTTCAATGTGGAGTGTATTGAACGTGGCCATCAAGTATGGTCGCAGACTGAGAGGGTCCTTTCTATTCAATTCTCCAGGCCAGTGCTTGATTTCATAGTTGAAGTTGGACTCAAGGAACTCCATCCATTGAGTTTGTCCATGGCTTATACTTGACTGGATATTCAAGCACTTGAGGGCGTGGTGGTCAGAGCGAACATTGTCAGCATTCTAGATAGAGTCACCATGTCTTAAATCTGTGCATAACCATCAGTATTTCTGTCTCCTATACCTCATAGTTCAGCTCTGGCCTGCATAGTTTTGGAAAATATATTAAACTGGTTGTTTTCTATTGCTGTTGTCTTGGAGGATAACGTTGCCAATTTCTTGATCGAACACATTGGTGGTCACAATGCACTCCACCATCAAATCTGCAAACATGAAATCTGTTGCGGAAGTGAATTTGGTTTCTTCTTCATCAATCTTTTGGGCCATGTTATCAGCCACGGATGTATCACACGTCCCGTGGAGGTGAGAGAATTTTTCAATGAGATGAACGGCTCCTTTTCTTCTGTCGTCCCAACTCCACTTGGAGGTTTTCCGAGTGAGATATGTGAGAGGTACAGCCACTCTAGCATTAAGAGTTAAAAATCCACGATAGAAGATGCAGAACCCCAAAAACACTTGGACGTCCCAAACGTTGGTGGGAATTGGCAAGTCAGGAACAATAAATTGTGATACATCTGTGGCTGATAATATGGCCCAAAAGATTAATGAAGTAGAAACCAAATTCACCCTTGGATAGTTTTCCTCGGAAAATCTGTCTTTGTTGAAATTTGAGGAAATTTCAAAGGTGTTCATTGTGCCCCTTTGGTGTGCGGCTGTAGTCCAGAATTTTGCTGAGGTTAACGAAAAAAAAGTCATCAATGTTCGGCCAAAACTGTTGTTCAACACCGCCATGAAATTTTCAAGGATGTTTCTCACTTCAAAAAACATAACCGTGAACTTGAGGTGCCTATAGCAAGTGCGGAAATCTATTGTCTTGGCATCCTCCTCTGGTAGTAACGGCACTACAGGTCAATTATCATTAGAATTTGCAGTCCTTCGAGTTGGTCAAAGATCTCATCTACTTGTGGAAGATGGTAGCAATTCTTTATGCTGAGTTTGTTCGAGGCCCGGTATTCCATGTACGTCCGCATTTCACTATTCCTCTTTGTTACAAAAGGAACCAGGGTTGTATATGGTGGCATGGATGGATTAATGAAGCCCTTTTCGAGCATCTCACCCAACATATGTTTCATTTTGGTCAGATTGTGGTCGTTCATCCGATAGGTCTCTTTGACAGTTGGTTTGCAACCTAGCTTCAAATCAATTTGGTGGTTGGCGCTTCACGGTCGAGGAAGCTCTTGGGACAGTGTGTTTGAAAAAACCCCTTCAATGTACTCAATGAATGGTGCAAGTTCTTCTGGCACGACTGCAAATTCTACCGATGTCAAGGCTGTTGAGTGATGGTACACAAGCTAGTGCAATCTCATCCTCTTTGCCAGTTTCCACGTGGATTAGTCATGCGTGAGCTCCTTGTCGGAACTATCTCTTTCTCACACTCAGCAAGATTGAAATCATGAGTTGTTGCGACGTGGTCACTGTGAATTCCTCAGCTGTTTTTGTCTCTATTTCCTTTTGCAGTGACCGTAACTGCAGTGTGATTTTCTGAATCAAAGGTAGATGTCACTTTCTATCATGTCGTACACTGGTCTGCTGGTCCGGTCAACCAGATGATTGTTGTTTCATTGGAAATCTTGACTAGTTTCTATTTTATGGTTGCTCATTTGACAAGAGCTCTAAACCCTTACATCTTCCGGTTCGTCAATTTGTAGCCCGAGAATTCTGAAAAGGCATCAATTTGTGTTCCCCCTTTGAAGGGATTTTCTTCAATGTCTTTTTCTTGGTCTTCAAACCCAGCTTCTAAACCATATAAAAAACAATTGAACAGTGACACCCCCCCCCCCCCTTTTCCAGTAGAGCCGACACTATTTCGTGACCTTAGTAACAACTCGCTTGCACCCATAGCAGCATCGCTAGTTGGCCACTCTCACACCCCTCATGAAACTCAATGATCTAAGGAACTCGTGTTTGTGGCATTGTTAGCCATGCAGATAGGGTGATTGGTTGGTGTAAGGTTTTCTGTGATTCCACAAATGAGTCACAAATTCTGTTCAGCAAGATTGAAATCATGATTTTTGCTCACAAATTAGTCTGGTGAAAACAGGCCAATATGGTGAATGGCTAACGATGCCACGATCGGTTGGCGCGTGAATTTCTGTTGTGGTGAAAACAGAATAGTTTGGGGCTGATGTTTCTCCTGGTGATGATTTTGCGAGAACACCGCATATATTCCAATACGATGGATTGTAGACAAAGTTGTTTCTATTTATATGGCCAAAAAAAAACTTTTTTCAGCTTTAGGAAAACTCTTGAGAATGCTTGGGTGTAGCCATTCCAGTTTCTGGTAGAGTCAAACAATCATGCCGCGTCAGATCGATCCACACAAGAGGTAGTAAGCATGTGTTTGACAATGTGAAATTAGCATCGTGAGCTGTTGATAAAGCTCTATCAGTCTCTTGATTTTCCTTTAGGTTGTACCAACACATAACAAGGCTGCAATATCAAACTTCTTCTTGTTGTTTTCGACCCTGGCAGTAAACGTTCAAATGCATCAGCCACATTGGTGCTGCCAGTTCCTTATGGTTTGAAAAAACAATGGTCTGGTGAGGATCAGATGTAAGTGGTGTTGACTTGAGACTTGGGTATTCCTCTTGGTAATTACTACTTCCCATTCCTATGAGTTATTAGGGTCCTTCATTTCCATGTTTAGCTTCTCAAGCAGATGGTTGTTGAGGTTCTTGAATGCCAACATTTTCTTGTACAAGCTTTTGAGGATTTGTGCATATTGGCTCATGCGCTTTTCTTGGCTCCAGGTGTCACCTTGGTGGACGATGGCGGAGGCAAGGGATTCCCCAAACCCAACAGTCTTTCACAAAAATGGTCGCTGGAGTTGTTTCGCAGCCACTGTTCGGGACTGCTCAGGCATTCTCATGGATTGGGTACTTGTTTTCCTCCACATCCAGATTCTTGGTTGGTTTAGTGTCACTCACTACTCTTTGGGCTTGATCTGTTCACCGTTGTCACCATGGGGGCTGCAAAGTTTTAGACAACAAAGATGTGCTGATGACTTGTGTGAGGTTGGCACATAAAAATGAAGTCGTCGACTGCCCCTCCACTACCACTATACTCTGATACTAAGTTTCATGCTGAGCGGAACGTAGATGGTGAGAAGGTATATTTTCTTAGCAGAAAACGATTTGGGACATTGGAGCGGTTGAGAAATTTACAGTCACTAGAAGTGTAGTTTGATGACAAACATTGGAACTGTTGAAAACATGTATACAATTGCCAAAATAAATGAGGCTTATTTCGGGTCTTTGGTGTTACAGCCCAAACATAAATGATTCCCCACACTCTGTAAGTAGGTCTTTTTTACTTTTACATTTATGGCACACAACGCACCTACTTTTGGACTTTTCTGTCATTAGACCGTGTGAATTTTGGCCAAGTGTCCTGATGTCCAGTTTTTGGTTCAAGAAGACTCCAATAGTGTCGGCCACCTTCCAGAAAGGTGAACATAATCATCAAAACCCGTATCAATACCTTATAATTTTTGGTTGAAGGTGCTAGAATTTTGTAAGATGCTTCTCCAGAATTCTCGGCAGATTTTGTCAAAGCAGCCACTCACGACACAGCCCTTGAATCCAGAGTCCAATAGCTTAAGTATTCCACATTCTTTTTTCTGCACTTGTATATGTGGGCTTGACAGTTCCAGCACTTACCATCAAAGTACACTTACTGCATCGAAGTACACTTACCATTGAAGTATACTTCTGATTGCTAAAATGCCCCATTTTCCTAAGTCATCCTTTAATCCAAGAATTTCTACCTGTTCGCCACCTACGTTCCACTCGGAACAACACTTGGCATCAGAGCCAAGCGGTACACGAGGGGCAGCTGATAAATTCACACTTATGCGACATCCTCACACAATTCAGAGCATCCGACGCATTTGTTTTTCCATATCATCATTCAATTTTATGTTCAAAGTTTGACTTGAGAACTAAATCCATTGTGTTTGTCAAAAACTTGGATTTGGGTGAGTCTATAAAGATTTGAGCACGTGGTGTTCAATGCGGACCACACATTGTCGGCTTTCCAAGTAGCATCATTACNACACTTCTGATTGCTAAAATGCTCCATTTTCCTAAGTCATCTTTTAATCCAAGAATTTCTACCTGTTCGCCACCTACGTTCCACTCGGAACAACACTTGGCATCAGAGCCAAGCGGTACACGAGGGGCAGCTGATAAATTCACACTTATGCGACATCCTCACACAATTCAGAGCATCCGACGCATTTGTTTTTCCATATCATCATTCAATTTTATGTTCAAAGTTTGACTTGAGAACTAAATCCATTGTGTTTGTCAAAAACTTGGATTTGGGTGAGTCTATAAGTATTTGAGCACGTGGTGTTCAATGCGGACCACACATTGTCAGATTTCCAAGTAGCATCATTACGATGAATGCATGTAAAACCATCAACATTTCATTTTCATGCACCGTGTTGTTCAGTTCCGGCCCAGGTAATTACTGAAGATTAACGTGATCCCGTGTTTCCTTGGAGGATAACAGATTCAATTGCTTTATAGAAAATTTCAGTGGGCCGTTGGATCTACCACTTGTAAGGCAGGCACCAAGGTCCAAGAGTTTCTCAACACTTCTTGTTTTTTTTCACCCCAATTCCACTTCATGGGTTCACAAGCAAGATCGGACAGAGACATTGAAACGCTAGCCTGATCCGTTACAAATCAAATTGAGTGGTTAGAGAGAGACTCCAAAATCGTGGATGCTTTGCAATTTGGTAGGAATCAGCCAATCACAAACTGCTGCCACAATCGTTGGATCCATCATGATCCATCCACAGCTCATGGTATGGCCCATAAATCATTGAAAACAAATCAAAGTTGCATTTTGAAGGGTTTTCACAAAAACATCTCGCTTTGTAAACCTTTGATGAATTTCTGAAGATGTCCAGCATGCTCTTTCAGTGTACGGCTATGCAACTGGATGTCGGTGAGGAAAATGGTGACAACGCCATCAGTGTGGCCAAAATTAATTGTTCATTGCTGTCATAAACTTCCTGGGGCACTTGTGATTCCATATGACATGATCGTGGAATAAAAATGCTTGTAGCTCATGTTGAACACCATTTTTTCAATGTCCTTATCATATTACTGGATCTGGTGATTAGCCACTCTGCAGGTAGATTCTCTGTGCTCCTCAATTTGGTTAAAAACAACTCATGTGCTCGTGGGAGAGGGCAGCAATCTTGTATGGTCATGTTATTCGACGCCCGGTAATCAAGGCACATTTTCAATTCATTGGTCTTTCCTTCTTCTACAAACACTGTGTCTGTGATTGATGAAGTGAATGGGTGAGAAAATTCGTACCTGAGTATCTGGTTTAGGTGGCATTTTAACTCGGTTAGCTCCTGATTGTTCATCCTACAGCTCTTGTTGATTATCATTCTGCTGTCCGGATTTAGGTAAACCTGGTGGTGGAAATTGTGTTGCATCGTTTGACGGAAACTGCGGCAGCCCTCAGGGAGGTGATCAGGCTCACTAAGAGCCGCCTAGGCAGGACCAACTGTTTGTGAGAGGGGGTTGCAGGTTGCACAGACAGAAATTACGGAAGCGAATGTAGGTTTTCAGAGGATGCAAATGTCTGAATCGACTCTTGATTGAGAAAGTTTATTATCACAGCTTTCTAACAAGCCCTTATATGCCTCATTTGGTCTAGGGAGCACTGAGATACACTCTGTCAAAGTCTACCCTCTAGCACACTCTCCTAGCCTAGCGGGATGAGCGGCAGTCACCTTGTCACACAAGAGAATTATGTCTCACACCACTTGGACGGCCAACAATCGTGGTCTGCACCTTCCTTGAAGTCTCTTGGAGGTCCTCCAGCCGCCTTTTCTCCTTGAAGGCCGCTCTCAGCCGTCCTGGCCAATAATCCTGCCGCCTTTTGAGCTCAAAGTGCTCAGGTCGTCACTTGAACCCGACCCATGATCTCTAAACTTTGGAAATCCATATCTCACTCAAACGGACTCCGTATCGAGTTCCGTAAAGTGCGTTGGAACCTGTGAAACATCCTCTATGCAACTTTTATGCCAGATGGTTTTCATCAAGCAACCTATTTTTGTCACTTTCTGGCACTCTCATATCCATCATTCTCCCACTTTGCGAGAATAAAAATCACACAAGTCTGCACTGTCCCCTCAGCTGCTGAAAGCGGTGCACTGCCAGCGGCTTGGTCAGGAAGTCTACCAGCATCATGCTTGAAGGGCAGAACTTGATCTGCACCACCTGCTTCGCCACGAGCTTGCGGATGAAGTGGTACCGCAAGTCGATGTGCTTGGTGCGGGCGTGAAATTCGGCGTTCTTGGTCAGAGCAATGCCGCTCATGTTGTCACAGTAGATGGTGGTCGCTGTGGTCTGCTGATGTCCAAGGCTTGCTAGCAGCTCACGCAGCCACACAACTTCCTTTGCTACTTCAGTGAGGGCGATGTACTCTGCTTCGGTGGAGGAGAGGACAACGCACTCTTGCTTCTTGCTCCTCCAACTGATTGCACCTCCCCCGAGCACAAACACAAACCCACTGGTTGACCTCCTTGTGTCCAGGTCACCTCCCCAATCTGCGTCACTGTAGCCGATGAGGATGGG
>SZWC01018986.1:25847-40232 GCA_023375785.1 Penium margaritaceum | reverse complement strand
CACACACACACACACACAATCATTGCAGGTGACTAATCTGAGGTCAGGCTATTGGATACATCATCGGCGCACACATGAAAGAGTATGCACTGCTGGCATCTGAGCCGAGTGCAAGAGTTGCGCCTACAACATCCAACTAAGATTTGTTTGAGAGCTTAAGTGTTGCGATCAGCAGAACGTGCTTTGCTTTTGCTCGGGACATTGGAGCAGAACATGGCAAGGGGCATGCACCCACATAGGCTTGTGATCGATGTGGTTGACAGTTGTTTTAGGCATTAATGCTTAGAGTAGGTAGTTGATTAGGTAATGTTGGGTTGTTGATCCTTTGGGACCACAAGGCTGGGTTATTCCATCATGTGAGAAGCCACTTGCGGCACGCTTGCGGACTTGTCCAGTTCGATCACAGGATGGCATCTGGCCCCTATGTTGAGGACCTCACATGGGTGGCCCCGTCAACCGGCTACTATCCCATCGTTGCCCTGTTACCTGCAACTATTCTTCTTGTGTGTGCCTGGTTGTTCTAAGACTAACCTTGGTTGCTCCATGGCGTCGTGCATGCGTTCCCTACCATGTATGACACACCCATCATCCTAACATCCTTCACCACTTACTGATATCAGAGCAGGGAGGCCTGCACCCCGCTCGTGACAGGCAGGGGACTCTTCATTTTCCCACTTTCGATCCGGGGCGGGCCCACCGCCGAGGTGTCCACTCGTCCTAGCAGTGGTTGAAATAGCCCCATCTGTTGCATCTGCACCAATAGCTGCGCTCATAGCACACATCACACATTCACCCGTGCTTTTCCTTCGATTGACCACTGCTCTTTGGCAACAACCCTATCATCGGCACTAGCGGTGTCTCTCCTTGCTTTTGCACCTCGCTGTCGCATCTGCGGTGCATGTGCACCCAGGCACAAGTTGCGAATGTTTCATTGGCCTCGGCAACTCTTGCCGTGGTACCAGTGCGTGCTGAAGCACCAGTGCTCACCCCGAACAGCGTTCTTCCGCCCGCAAGCACCTAGAAAACAGCTGTACTATAGTCCACTTACATGCATCTACACCAAAAGTGGTACTGTCGGCACGTGGTGCATCTACACCCTTGCTTCAGCCATGGCCACCGCATCAATGCTGACCGCAGGAGCAGCAATTGCGGCTGGGGCAGGAGCTTCTTCACCCACTTGTAGCAGGCACAGCTCTACCGCTGCTCCTGCATTGCTGATGGCGGCGATTGCCTCAGCAGCAGTCCAGCGGCCTGTGCATTTGCACCCACACGCGTGTTGCCTTGTCCACAGCATTCTCAACAGCAGCAACTAGTGAGGGTGGTGGATGGCCGACATCTTGGCTTCTCCGCTGGACACCGAGCCGATCCCTACGTCACCCATGGCTGTGCGTGAACGGAATTGCATCGCGGACAAGATAGCGCACTACGGGGAAAAGGGGGAGCGTGAGCAGTGGTTGCGTCTCCATCGCTGCAACCTGGTTATCATACTGGCAAGGACTACGACCTGGCCGATGACTACAAGCTGGAGGACGCTCCTGAGTACACAGAATACTACCAGTCAGCCTCAGATGACTCGCCGGTGCAACAGAATGCACCAGGCACGGGACCTCCACGGGATCCACGACCTCTTCAATCTTCTATGAGCCCACCCATTTCCTATAGAACACGTCGGCAGAGTCAACCCTTGGTGGTGCGGCACCAGGAGTCCCTATAGTAACTCATAGGTCCTCCGCTCGTCGCACCTCTGCTTCCCCAGCTGCCTCTGGTTTTGTGTCAGCTTCATGGGTACCCTCTGAGCTTTTCTCCGTCTTCTAGGCAACCCTGGTCTTCTGTGCTGCTGTTGCCTCCACATTTGCTGCACTTGTGCATGCTGGTTGTGCACCTACCATCACTGCTGGTGGTAGAGCTTTTGAGACATACACGACAGTCATAGTTGATGAAGACCCCTTTGCTGCAACTGCATTCAAGGTTGCTACTGTAGTAGATACAGTAGCAACAATAGCAGCAGCAGTAGCCACTGCTCTCTCCAGTGGCCAGTGGCCTCCATCCACACATCTACGACGCTGGCCTTCTCTACTCCATCAGCATTGACGTCCAGCTTTAAAGTTTTTTTCCTCAAGTCCATAGCTGCAGCAATCTCCACACTCTTAGCTGCTGCCCCACTAGGTCCTTCGTTCTTTTTTGTCTTTGCATCATCCACTACGGTTGTCATTTCAGCATCCGTCCCAGCAGCTCTTCCTCCTCTCTTTTTGCTTTGTCGCCCAAACTGTCTGACATATTTAGGGAGGTCAATGCCTTCGAGCGTGTCGCCCCCAAACCTGTTCCACCTGTCTCTCCACCAAGCATTGGCGCTCTATTCACAATGCAGTGCCTCACTAATTGGTGGAGCACATTAGAGATTATGCGTGTTCATCAAGCTGTTGTTGCTGCAATTCCTTCCTCTTCCACTGTAGTCTCCTCCTTGCACACCTTATCCTTGTTTTCCTCCTCGTCCTCCACATATGCTTCCTCCCTGGTCACTCAAGGGGGAGGCAGAGGACGAGGGACGGGAAAAAGTGGCCAGTCTGGTGGGGGGTGGGGTGGAGTACAAGGCAGGCTCGGGAAGGGGAAAGGGTTACAACAGCTCATCCTCTTGTGCCTCCTCTCCTGGCACTGTAATGTACTGGAACTGTGGCTCTACCGGGCACTCTGCCTCAAAGTGTCCTGCATCCCCTGAGAATGCACGTCTAGCATTGGTGGTATAGAAGCATAGGGTGCATTCTTCTGGGGATGGTGGTGGCACGTCTCATGCCTCTACCTCCACTGCTCCCTCCAACTGCAGTTCATCCACCTCCACCAATGTAGCCGCTTCCAGTAGAGCTGTTGCACACTTCCCGCTGCCATATCCTTTGTGGTGGCCTCCAGTGTTTGGAGGGTCTACTTTCTACGGTACCCCTTCTGGTCCTTGCACTCCATTGGTGTGGGTCTCTCCGGACTCCTTCCAGCTGCGCGAGTTGTCGGAGGTCGTCATCTCATCTAACCAGCCTGAGGATGATCGCCAGATGGACGCTACGCTCCCTGACTTCGTCCATCAGTATCACCTAGGTGATTAGGGAGATGAGAATGTGGTTACAGGTCTGGGGTCACTTTTGTGTGAGTCTGACGGGACTCTGTGCAAATGCATCTGGTGGCATTCAGGGGTGTCTTTCTGTTGAGGCTCCATGGATTCAGGACTCGCAGTCTATTCGTTTGCCTCATTGTCTTGCTGCTTGTGGTCATCAGCTCCCGTCATCCTCTGCTACCATTGCTATCATTTTTGTGCCCACATCTGTGCGTGTGTCGCGTGGCTTCTGGATTCTCGACTCCGGGATCACCCACCACATGATGGCTAGTCGCGCGTCCTTTGTCTCCTAGGGTCCTGTTGGCTTTGTCCACTTTGTGCACGCTAGCTCCGGCCAACTTTTGTTGGTTCAGGACATTGGCATTATCTGTTCTTTTGGCCTTGGAGGGGAGCTGTTTCTTCCAGACGCGTTGTACGTGCCCTCTCTTGGGCTGGGTCTACTCTCTGTTACGACTCTGAATGACCATGACTTGTACTTCTCCTCCAGCCACAACATTGCTTCTGCTTTCCACCATATCACTGGCCGCATCTTGCTTCGTGGCACGCGCTGTGATTGTCTGTTCCACATTCCCCCCTTTGTGTCCTCCTCTGTCTTGGCTGCATTTGTCCATGTCGCTTTCTCCCTCTCTCCGGCGCACGCGGAGCAGCTACATCACCCGCATGTGTAAGGCTGCACACGAATCCTTGGATTCGTGAATCTGTTTCACAAATCCCGAATCCGGATCCGGATTCACAAATCCGGATCCAGGGTCGGGTCTCATTCGGGGATTCGGGAATCCATTAACGAATCTTGGAAGGAGCAGAGGGTTGGGGGGGGGGGGGGGGGGGGGGGGGGGGGGGATATTCGGCTGGTCCCGCTCACGTCCGACCGTCGAGAAATGACGCTTCTGAATTCAACTTCCGAAGTTTCAAAACTCCGGAAGCTGACAGTCGCGCGAATCGTGCATGTGCCAGGTCAACGGCCTGACACATGCATGAAATCGGCGACCAGGTATTTTCCACTCGCTCGCACGTTTTCCATGAGCGAGTGGCGATTCCGTGCACAGGATCTTGCAGGATGTTCGACGGGCGTGCGAAAACCTGACTCGCGTCGATGGGACATGCCAGGTCATCTATGCCTGGCGTCCGGCCAATCAGGTGTCAGACCTGACTGGCAAGCCTGGCTTCCGGAGCGATCGGGCACTGCCACACCACTTTTGCAAAGAACGGGAGTTGCACTAGATGGCATCCCACATTCATTATAGCAGTCGTGCATTTTCTTGGCTACTGCCAAGACTAAAACCGCATCAAAGGATTCGCCAGGTTTCGTGAATCCACAAGGATTCGCGAGTCTTGGATTCGGATCCTCGAATCCGGATCCAGTGGTGGATTCGGACTCGCGAATCCAAATCCAGCTTCAGATTCGCAAACCGGATTCGGTGTGCAGCCTTACGCATGTGCCACATTCATACTGCCATAGAAGACAGATTGCTTCACCATCAGCCCACACATGATCGAGAACACATCTACCATGCTCAGTGCAGGATTCAGAATGCACTAGTAAGAGAGAAGCATCCGACCAAGGTGGCTGCTGTTGAGCAAATGCGGCATGGCAGGTCCACATCGGAGAGCGGCCGTGCAAGTCGGTCACAAGCTTCAAAACCCCCATTGCATTGGGATGCGTGGAGTCACGAGGGACAGAGCTATCTCCTAAACGCCGTGATATCAGTAGTAAGTGAAAGCTTCCGAGGGCAAGAGAATTGAGGAAACATCATGAATATAGAGAAAAACACATGATAAATGCATGAAAAAGTGTGTGAGTCTTGCAGGTGCAGCAGATGTTCTGATACACACGTATGCCTCTTTCAAATTGTTGCCTCATCGCCCTGTATTGCTGCAGTCTCAAGCTCGCTCTGACATGTCATTCTTTTCATGCTTCTTGAAACCTGTAAAGCCCACCCACACGTGGTAGCCTTGTAGGTTGAAGGAGGAAGCGTAGATGGGATAGACTCAGGTGCAAGGGAGAGCACACACGCACACATCATGCCATAGATGTGGGTGGATGTCAGTTGACAGAGCGACGGAATTTATGACACGAGAGTACTGGAGGTTGATGATAAGGTAGCTGTGAGCGTGCAACACCCACGTGCCAAAAAACTTGCGGTGGCATCACCGCCATCCGCAAGGCTGAGCTTGACCTCTTGGCATAGTATGGAGGGTAGTTCATGGATGATATGAATTTTATTGGGCAGCATTCTCCCTAGGGATAAACACCCGGAAATAATCAAAACCCAATTCTGTCGCATGCAGAACCGAAACTCAGCTACATCCTTTATGATTGTGTTTGGTGCATGCGCGGTACATCTGCTGGTCACATTTTGTAAAAATAGATTCCTCCATGACATGTGCCAGCATGAAAGGAACGCAACTCGAGTTTCTGGGCTGATGCTTCAAGTGTCCATATGGCTAACGGCCATACAACAAGTTGTAATCCAAACTGGATCACTCGAGCCAATGTAACTCCACTTAAAACTGCATTTCCAAGTACGGATTCCACTTACCTGCTCGTGTGTGAATGTGGTTGAAGAAAATGTTTCACCTGTGTGTAAACAACGTGAAGATCATAACAACAGCACTCTTCCATGACCGGAAAACATAGAAGCCAATATGCGACCTAGGGGTAGAATGCAGAGCAGGTCAACAATGAGTATTTGGACAAGGCAGAATCGCAAGAGGAAGAAGAGCACCAAGTCCAAGTGCATCAACCTGGAGCAGCACTCTCAAGCAACAGCACAACGACATGCACAACAGACCTTGAACATGCCACTGCTGAGGGCTTTCATCAAGAAGTCAGCTGCTGCTGGCGATTGTCAAAGCAGAATTTTTGGACATCATTAGAGGCATCACATGTACAAACAAAATGGTGCTCAATAATGACATTCTTCATGTGGGAAGGATAGATTCTATCTTGCTCTGCACTGACTCTACTGCTTTGGTTGTTTCAGTGTTGTATGACGCAGCAAGCGGGAGCACAAAGCTGCTGCAGGACATATCACAACCAAACAATCTCACATGTACCTAAGCCAAGTGCAACATACGGCCTCACTCGAGCTGCACGTCACAAATCCCTGCTTAACGCTCTTCCATCAGATAATGGTGCCACCGATCAAGCTGCTGCGAGTGGTGGTATCATGGATCCTATCACTGTTTTTGTTACAATGACATAGCCAAAGTCACACTATAGAGAGCGCTTATCAAGTGTCATGGAGCATGGCCTCCAAGTGTTGTGCCTGTGGAAACTACAAGAACAACGTAAGGAGGTTGGCAGCAAACGCGACATTGGCGCGTGTGGTCCTTCTAAGTTACTGTTAAGTCCTATGCACTTACTTTTGCCTGTGGTCGTGAGTGCACAGGACCCGGGAGTGGAGGCAAAGCATTGTGAGCGTACTGCATCGCTGCGTATCCTCATGACATCCCGGGACTCGTGAACTTGTGTACCCAGCTCCTTCCTGGCCACGTGGCCTGTTCATTCTCCCCACTAGACTCCTTTCACATTCTTGACTTGTTCTGGCAATTCTAGTTTGAGACTCTTCAGAGACATAGGTTAGTCCCTCCATCGGAGGCTTATTAGGAGAATTCTGGGATTTTTGCTTCATGTGTTTGCTCTTGTACCCTCGGGTTATCCAAGTTCGGAAACCCAAAATCAAGGGGTTGTGCAAGGGCTTTGCCCCCGCACCTTGCTTCTCGCCGGCAAGCTTCGCTTGCCGGCCGCTTGGTGAGGATCGACTAGCGATCCTCACATAGAAGAGGGAGTAACCCTCTTACCAGGACACTTGTAGTTTGTCTTTATGTCTGCCCGGCGTTTCTCACCCTTGCACACACCATAGTGAACCATTCTTCATGAAACAAGTTGCAAACTCTTTCTAGGAAGGTTCTCATGGTATCAGAGCAGGTTCGCGGGCAAGGAACTTACGAGACGGAGGCGCAACCAGCGAACAAAAATGGGGCCAGATCCGCGCACGTGGTAAACCACGTGTTCTTGGAGCCGCAAGCAGATCTGCGACGGTTATAGAGGCGACGAATACGTCCCCTGGACGCCCTACAGGCAGCGCATGAGGCACTGAGGGGACGAAGCTGTTCGCGACTTGAGTGGGGGCCGTGGGACGACGGCACCAACCCACTTGACACCCCAAGGGTCACCCAAACAGGTGGGGACCATCCAGCTGGGGTTGTTACGGGCAAGGGAAGGTACCCCAGCATTCCAACTGGTGGCTTTCCAGAGCCCAGGGCTCTCATCTGAAAACTGGGCCGAAACTGGGCCCGGCGTATTGCTGCCAAAGTTTTCTTGATCGGCAGGAGTGCCATCTAGTCCAAATCAGCACCCACAGCAGACAGAATGTCGAATGCCGGAGGTTGAGTAGCTGGCGGGGGAGGCGATAGGGTTCAAGGAGGCAAACAATCGGCCGTGACTCTCATTGCCGCTGTTGTAGCCCAACTGGGTTTGGGATCTAAGGATCTTTCCCCGCCACAGCTGGGAACAGGGGACTTCCTAGCTTGGAAGGACCTGTTCCTTGACTGGTCTGCCGAGAATGGATTGGAACTATACCGCCTCTGGCTGGCTTCCAACAATAGTGAGTCACAGACCCTGCTTTGTGCATTCAATGCACTCCGCTGCGCGCTCCCGGACTCGCAGTCATATGCTCTACGTGAGTATCGCTTTGGGGGAAAGGGAGCGGACCCGGCTGACCCTCGCACGGATAACCCAGGGCCATATGAAGCGTGGAAGCATTTTACTACGCCGCAGAAGGAGCAGGGTATAACCTCATCATAACCCCTGCAAGACAAGCTGCGCTATCTCTTCCCAAAGCCCAGATCACCCGTAGCAGAGTATGAGGACGAGGCCATGGAAATCCGGCGACGCCTACTCAGTCTCGGTGCAGCTTTTTCTATCTTGGAGTGGTTGGATGTCGTGTTGCTGCACCTAGGCGAGCAATACAAAGACTCTTGCCGCGATGTCTTTCGCCGTCATCTGGTGGCAGAGATTGAGGGTATCGACCTCTCCGTCATCTTTGCCCAACTTTTCAACTATGAAGACATCCTCAAAGGGGAAGCTCGCAATGCGATGGGTACCCCGACAGCTTATGTACATTAGAGTTCCCCAACTGGTGCTGCACCATCCACACATCTGACTAAAACAAAGAATGGGGGCGGTGGTTTAGGAGGGAGTGGTTCCTCAGGCAGTGGCGGTGGTGGCTGAGGGCGTGGCCGCGGATCTCAGAGATGTAGCTTTTGCAACCAGGCAGGAAATTTCTGGCGGCAGTGTCCCATGCTGCAACGGCAGATGACTGAGCGGCAGCAACAGCAGAAACCGCAGCAGCGTCAGTGGTAACAGCTACAACTGCAACAGTAGCAGTGCCAGTGGCCTCAGAAGCACCAGTTACCCCATTCGACTACCAGCTGGAGTGGGCCACAGGGTGCGGGACTCGGTGCTACTCCATCAGGAGCGGCTCCCATTGGTACAGCAACGCTTGGACTGCCCATGCAGCAGCCGTTCTCCCCCCCACAGACCTCTCCACCAACGATCTATCATGGCCCATACCACGTGCCGCCATTCACGATCATCCTCACACCCGTACCAGAGTGGGCCCTGTGTATCTACACAGAGATAGCCCAGGCATAGCAGCCAGGTACTCCACCTCCAGGATTTGGCTGGGCGCCTTCACCAGAGCCTCAGCTCCCTGAGACAACTGCCAAAACTCAGTCACGTGCGACACCTCAGCAGCCAGGTCAGAAGCTAGGTCACACCCATGTTTCCACGAGCCATGCCCTTCCCATGCACAAATAGTGTGTTTGACACAGAAGCATCGCATCACATGTCCCCGCATTGTCAGCTGTTTGTTGCACTGCATGCAGCGCAAGATGTGGATGGTGTGTGAACTGGATCTGAGGATATCCTGCGTGTTGAGTGTGTGGGCACAGTTGCACTGCAGGCGCCTGGGGGTGTGTTGTGGCTGACTGGTGTGCTGTATGTCCCGTGGCTGAAAGTGAATCTTTTGTCTGGTGGACAACTGGACAAGCAAGCTAATATGTCCACACTGACACAGAGGCAGCGATGCATGCTCTATGATGCTATGGGTGAATTGTTGGCTGATGGACCCCTGTATGGTGACATGATGTACCGGCTCACTCTCCTTCCTCTTGTACAGAAACATTCATGCCGACCGCAAGCATACGTTGTGACTGTCACAGACACAAAGCATACTGAGCTCATTCGTGGCCGACTGGCGTACACCAACACTGATGTCGTCACAGACATTGAAACATGGGTCAGCTCATGGCATCCACCCAACGGAATGCAACTATGGTCTTAAGGATTGTGCAAATATGGAGTGCCATGGAGGCAAGGCACACAAGCAAACATTTCCCAAATCCTCTAGTGAAAGCAGAGAACCTCTTGCACTGGTTCATGCAAACCTTACTGGACCCATGCATGTTCCCTCTCTCGAATACGGCTCACTGTATGTCCTCACCCTCACAGATGATTACAGTCCCTTTTGTCAGGCCTTCCTGCTAAAAAACAAAGCAGATTCCCAAAGAGCTATTGCGGAATGGATAGCTCGAGCAGAAAGACAGACAGGGAGTAAGCTCTTGGTACTGCAAACTGATAGAGGAGGGGAATTCCTGGGAACCCTGACAACTGAACTAAAGATCCAAGGTGTTGAACATCAAACCACTGCACCCTATGTACCACAACGGAACGGGGTCAAAGAATGGTGACATAGAACACTGTGTGATGCACTCCGCACACTGCTCACTGAATCAGGGCTATCGTTCAGTTTCTGGGAAGGGGAAATCAAGTACGTCACTTGGTTGTGGAACCGTGTCCCGCAAGGTCCACTGCCAAAGGCTGTGACACCTTAGAAACGCTGGTTCAAGGAGAAGGCTGATCTTAGATCAGCTCGGGTATCAATGGCTTGTGTGTGATTTCCTCAATATCAGGGCAAAAACAAGCTCAGTCCTTGTGGCCGCTAGTGTGTATTTCTTGGAGTCTCTCACGCCTCGAAGGTATGGCGGTTTTGGGATCCCACAAACCATGCCTTTGTTGAGAGCCGAGACGCATCCTTCCTTGAGCACATGGCATACAAGGCGTTTTGCATGCTCCACAAGGTTCCACCAATGCCCCATCCTGAACACTATCCCCAGTTTGTGAGCATACCTTTCTTTGTCCCCAGTTACACACAACTGACTGGCACACCTGTGCCACGAGACCGTGGTACAAGAACAGTCTCGCCTGTGCCAACGGATCTGCTTACACCTACATATCCTGTGAGCACAGCCTCGGATACTCCATCCTCCCCACCTGGCCTGGACCCCACGAAAAGGCACACTGACACTAAGGTGACATCAACGTCACGTCCTGAGCCCTTGCGGAGATCACTAGGCTCACAGCCTCGAATAGACTACAAAAATTTCTTTCACACAGCTGGCGTTTAAAGTGAGAACACCACTTTGACTGAACCTCAGACGTTAACAGAGGCAAGGGGCGCTCTGATGCTCCTGAGTGGGAGAAGGCCATGACGGCGGAGCTGAACGCTTTCCTTGAACATGACGTGTACCAGTTGGTGCCCTTGCCACCCGGAAGGAAAGCAATTGATGTCAAATGGGTGTTCAAACTGAAACGTAACCTGGCTGGACTGATTGAAAAGTACAAGGCTGACTGGTGGCTAAGGGGCTTAATCAGATACCAGGACAGGACTTCACTGATTCCTATACGCCTGTGGGGAAATATGGAACAGGCCGCGCGCTGCTGAAAGTTGCGGCGCATGAGGACTGGTACATCCACCGAATGGACGTGAAAAATGCCTTCCTCAATGGACCCCTCCAAGAAGAACTATATGTAAAACAACCAGAGGGCTATGATGATGGCACTGATAGGGTATGGTTATTGCTGAAAGCCCTCTACGGTCACCGCTCTCCAATGGGATAGCGGTGTACCCATTGCTCTGCTTGTGTACGTGGATGACCTGCTAATCTTGTCCCCTTCTGCTACCCTCATAGCACAAACCAAAGCATTGCTCACTGCGCACAAACACATGAAAGACTAGGTGAAGCACAAAACTTTCTTGGCATGACTATAGTCAGGAACAGACCATCACGAACACTCAATCTGCACCAAGGACGGTTCATTGCACATCTCATCACACGGTTCGAAAACCTAGTGCAACATCTACCATCCCAGCATTCACCCATGAGCCCAGATGTCTATGCTCACTTGCTGGATGCACAAACAACAGATAATGGACCGGCAACTGATCCCACATTGCATCACCAGATCACGGGCAGCTTATCATAATTGGCCTCCACTACACAACTGGACATCTCATGTACTGTCAATGTGCTTGCGCAGTTCAGCCAGCAACCATGCAACACACATCATAAAGCATTGCTCAAGCTCCTGCGCTATGTGTTGGATACGGCTGAGCTTGGACTGGTGTTTGCTTTGACTCTGGATCCAATGCTTGATGAGTGTTTTGACAGCGACTATGCTTGTGATCATGCAGCCCGCATTTGCGGTAGTTATGTGTTTTGAATGTGGGACACCGCTGTGACTTGGTGCAGTGCAAAGCAGTCGAGTATGGCACGCAGCGTTGCTGAAGCTGAGTACATGGCATTGGGCGAAGCGGCATGTGAGGGGATTTGGCTTGCACATCTGTTGCAAGAGTTGGGAATGGATGTGCCTGCCATGTCATTGCATAGTGACAACTCCGCTGCACGTCGCATTGCTGCCAATGATGGTGTCTTACATCCACATACCAAGCATATCAACGATGAATACTATACGAGAAGCTGCTAAAGCTGGGGTCATTCAAGTTTGTGCCATCAGTGGAGAGGTGCCGTTGGCAGACTTCCTCACTGAAGCTCTCCCCTCTCCTTCCCTCCTGTTCCAACTGCATAAAAAAGCTTGTAAACCTGCCTCACTCCCGTCCAAGGGGGCGTGTTGATTCCTATGTATGTACTTTTGCCTGTGGTCGTGAGTGCGCAGGGCACGTTGGACCCGGGAGTGGAGGTGAAGCATCATGAACGTACAACACCCCAGCATATTTTCATGACATCTCGGGATTTGTGCACTTGTGTGCTTGACTCCTTCCTGGCCACGTGGCTTGTTCATTCTCCCCAGTAGACTGCTTTCACATTCTTGACTTGTTCCGGCAGTTCTAGGTTGAGACTCTTGAGAGACCTAGGTTAGTCCCTCCATCAGAGGCATGTTAGGAAAATTCTAGGTTTGTTTGCTTCGTGTTTTTGCTCTTGAACCCTCGGGTTATCCAAGTTCGGAAACCCAAAATCAAAGGATTGTGTAAGGGCTTTGCCCTCCCACCTTGCTGCTCGCCGGCAAGCTTCGCTCGCCGGCCGCCGGGTGAGGATCGACTAGCGATCCTCACCCGTAAGAGGGAGTAACCCTCTTACTAGGAAACTTAAGTTTTTCTTTAAGTCCGCCCAACATTTCTGACCCTAGCACACACCATAGTGGACCGTTCTTCATGAAACAAGTTGCGAACTCTTTCTGGGAAGGTTCTCAGTTACATGGGGGAGCCAGTGTTACAGATGTCATTTGTATTATCGGCACTAAAATCAGCAGCTCTGGCTAGCTCATTCCATAAGTGTCAATACTAATGGAACATCAAAGAGAAGTGGATGGAAATGATGCCCTTGGATGCACATGCATGTGGCTTGGCGGACATGTGGTGAAATTTGCTGTAGCTCTAACTTTGTTGTGCTAAGGCTCCATGACCAGGAAGACTGGAACACAACCGAGGTCCTTCATTTTGTAGGCTGACTGCAAGTCTTGAATGCCTGGACTAGCGCAGGATCAGGAGAGGAAATGCAAAGATCGTCATCATAGAGGATGATTCTATGAAGGATATCAACGGTGGACAGAGGAATGGTGTTTGATCACCAGTAGCTTAGAAACTTCTTCAGACTGCAGAAGGTCTTGCATAGCCACTAAAACTTCTCAGTTCCTTAGAAGAAGCCTTGGCGGCTAGACGATGTATTCATTTCATCCTGTTTTATGTGAGAGAGTGGTTTTGTCATCTACCTGTTTGAGCTCCCTGTCATCGTGGAACACCGGACAGAGTATAGCTCTTGTGGTGTAACAACTGAATGATCATCCAAATCAACCCCAGGGATATGAGAAAATACCTAGGTGTTCAAGCTTGCCTTGTACTGGTTTTCTTAGCTATTGGGCTTCAGCGTCAAATCTTACACCCAGCATGGTATGATTGCCTTGCGAGTGGAAGGCAAGTTAACGAGCTCAAAGACACCACACTCATCAAGTGCTTTGAGCTCCTCCTGCATAGATTTCTACCACTTGGAGGCTTCACTGGAGTCTAAATGATGAACATAGACGTTTTGCAAAATGTCTAAGAGTAGGAAACAAAAAACATGGACGTTTTGCAAAACTTCTAGGAGTAGGAAATCAAAAACTTTGACTTCGTTCAAAACGTCTAAGAGTAAGAAAAGAAAAACATAGACGTTTTGTAAAACGTCTAAGAGTAGAAAATACAAAACTTACATGTTTTGCAGCTTTTGCCCATGAAGGTGCGACGACTAACTGGAAGACTATGTGGCTGGAGTTCCAAGTGACGTGGAGGAAGATGACCTAGAAGAATGAGGCAAGCGAGATGGGAAGAATTGGACAAAGGAGGATATCTAGAATGGCATGGGAAGTTGAGACAGGTTGGGCAACCCTGGCACTCACGAGGGAGAGGGAGACACCTTGGATATCTCGGGTGCCAGCGATGACTCAGAGGGAGAGTCCGCGGTCAGTGGAGAGCATGTGGCGACAACAAATTGTCTTGCACAAAGGCTGAGACAAATAACACACCTCTCCCAACCCATCAAAGCGGGGCAAGGAAAGATACAGGAGCAAGTTGGTATAGGCTGCACAAGAAGAGGTCCTCAATGAATTGGGCGTCGGCGGAGTCAATGACACAAGGATGCCACGGATCCCATAAGCACCACCTTTTGGACATGGAAGACCTATATGCCCAATGGTAGCTCTTTCACGCACTGGTTTTCTAGTGCGCTATACTAGTGCGCTTTACATCATGAGCATGCACTAAAAAATGAGTTTCAAGAGTGTTTACTGACATAAAATTATCCCTTCCCTCTCCTTCTATGTCTTTCTCTCACAACCTCGTCAGTTCCTTATCATCCCACTTTCCATCTCTTTCTCTATCCGTCTCTCTCTCTCTCTCTCTCTCTCTCTCTCCCTCTCTCTCTCTCTCTCTCTCTCTCTCTCTTTC
>SZWC01018985.1:29956-47978 GCA_023375785.1 Penium margaritaceum | reverse complement strand
ATATAGATATAGATATAGATATAGATATAGATAAAGATATAGATATAGATATAGATATAGATATAGATATAGATATAGATTTAGATATAGATATAGATATAGATATAGATATAGATATAGATATAGATATAGATATAGATGTAGATATAGATGTAGATACAGATATAGATAAAGAAACAGATATAGATATACATATACAAAAATGCATATAGATATAGAGCTTTCATTGAATGAAAGAAATGGCCAAGGAACTTTATGCATCTGTGGTCCACCTGCGAAGGAGTGTAACAAAGGAAAATGGGGCTTTACTCCCTACACCCGTAGAAGGTGGTGTGCCACACATGCGTAATGGGGAGGCCCATCGGGAACCCTGAGGACACCCTCCGGTCCATCGGCACCATGTAGGGCATGTGTATGAGAGAGTGGGGGTGTGCAAGCAACCAGTCCCTTTTATGTTCACCATTCAAGGAAGTCGGTCATTGAAGCTGGAACAAGCCCTTGTCCCCCTCCCCACCATGTTTATGAGTGTCTCCAGCAGCACCTCGTGCACTGCCCTAGAAAATAATTGGAACAGGTGCTTCGAAGAGCCAATTTTACACTTTGTTAATTTGAGGATCCCCATGTTCACCTCCTCCCCGTAATGTTGCACTGCCATCACCTAGAGCTTCAAGAAGTACCCCCATTCCCACCTTGTTCTTATCTCCCCCTGCTCCACCTCTTTGCCTCTTTTATCTCTGTCTTATATTAGCAATAACACTCTCTACTAGGACTATAGAATGTTGCACACGTACGATAGGGGGGCACGGTCACCCACTGATTGAAGACCCAGCCCTCCATGCTGGCCAATAAGGCACGCCTGGATCTCCACATGCTCCACCACCCTCCACTTGTGACACCCTACATCTCCTCCAACGATAACATGCACTTGAGAAACAAAATCACCTCATTGTCAAAGCTCTTGAGGCCCTTTTTCCACCACTCTAAAGGTGGCATGGCATGGGTCACGTGTTGTAGAAGGTGGGTGGTGCACTCGCGGAGGATGCTGAACGCCGCTTATGATTCTGGCAACTCTACCAGGCCCTTCGAGGTGCTCTTGACAAGCTCCACATCCACCTCTAGCTGCTCACAGCAAAACCTATCGCCCCTCAGTGGAACGTCCATAACCATCATCCTCTCTATCGTCAAAGCCATGTTTGCTTATTCCAAAGGGACTGGCCTTGTCCTCGCAGGAAGGAATATCTGGCACATGCGAGGCTGCACCTCCATCTCCAGCTTCTCAAACCCCACTCTGAGTGCTCTATATGTCATCGCCAACATTACAGGCTGGCAAATTAGGTAAATGTCATCCAGGTAGGCAATAACTCGACCCGCGTTTCCTGATGCCGTGTGTGACACCGTGAGACAACGAGTTAAGGAGGGGGCTGATCGGGTCCCCCTACTCCCCTCTCCTACACCAACTTTATGACATTGGGCCTAGCACCTCGCTGGTAGTGGAGGTCCGATAACTTTTAATAAGCAATGTGAGCCCCAGTGTTTGCTGCTGAACCCCCTCCTGCATAACGCCTTGAAGGTGGATGTATTCTTAAGGGAGTTGTAGCCTTCTTTTAAACATCAATGATAATGAGTCCCTACCAAGGCTACACCTCCAGCTGCTCCGCAATGGTGTTTTATATTCCATGGCTTCCCGCGTGAGCTCCTGTCGCTTGCTTAAGTGGCGCCATCACTCTCTCCATCTCTTTTTGCTCCATACTCACCATCCATATGTAGAGTAGCTGCGGGACAGCCTCCCCCGCCTCCTCCAGCCTAACTGCGTCGTTTGGCTTTGCCAGCATGATGAGTCTGCTCGCCGATGAGAGGCGCCTTACAGTGGGGTGAAGGCGGCCCCGGCAAAGTAATGTCAACATCTATGCTAGGAGCCTTGTGAGAAATGCATCCCCCACCAGTATCTGGTGAAGGTGGTTCAGGGCCAGGCTTGAGGCCCCCCCGACCCTCTAGAGCTTTCCATCAATGCCCGCCTCACCCCCTCTACGCTGGAGAACCTCACCACTACCGTCCCTCCCACCTCTCCCACTCTCGGAGGTATCAGGTGCAAAGGCTAGGGATGCTTGGCCTGTAGCTAGGCCAAGACTTCCAGGCCAGGTGGCATAAACTCTACACTTTTGACACTGTTACATGCTTTTGACTTGTTGGCCCTACAATACTTGGTCACCTCTCGTTGTGTCCTCCGCTCCTTCTTCTCCTGCTCTACCTCGCGTAGCCGGCAAGGGGGGGAGAGGCCCCTCACTGCTGGCCGTATCAACCCCACTGCCTCCCTCCTCAGCGCCTCCCACTCTCCCACCGTAAAACTTCCTGGGAGCTCTTGTACCCACCGTCTGTCTAAAGTGTGGCGCTGCTACAACTGTGTGCGGAGGATGAGGCTAGGAATGGCCTGGAGCAAAAGGGGTGGGTCCCTATCAAGGGGATTTGTAGTGCATTGTAGCAGGGGGGTGGCAATGACGGCAAGAACTACATCCAGTGCGCTTGCCCGAATGCATGAGAAGGGAGGATGACATCCAACCCATACAGACGCATCCAGTCAGCCCCCTCTGTCCACCTCCACTACTCCTCCCACTGCTGAGCCGTACGCCCTCTTACCACACTGTCCATAGACACCTCATCGCCCCAAACCCTCACTCTCTATGTCTTTCGGTGCCCCCCTTGTGTGTCCATCAGACCTCCTCCTTGCCTACTTTGCTACTACGCTCATGCTGCCCACCCGGTTCCTTCTTGTGCTACATGCCTCTTAGTTGGCCTGTTCCCAACGCCTCTCCATCCCGGCCCCTCCTTCCCCCCGCAAATCCCCCGCAGAGGCCCTTTGCCGCTTGTGGGAAAGTGATGGCCTAGGTGTTCCCCATCCACATCCACACTCCTCTCTCCCTCCCCCATGTCCTTGTGATGCCACCCCTCCTACCCCACGCATGCTACTACTGTCCGCTCGCTCACTCTGCTCGCCCGCTACCCATATTACCACCTTTGTGATGAACGGGTTGTTAAGAATCCTGACCATGTCCTCTCCCATGTCCACATGTCCTTCCTCCCTCACCCTCCCTCCTCCTTGTCCCCGCGCCTCTCCTCTGGCCCCCGCTCTTGCATCACCTGGAATCCCTATCCCTTGTGTGTCTTCCACCCCTTGTTCCAACCCCAACCCATCCGTCTCCGCTCCTCTCTCTCCAACCGCTCTCCTCTATCCCGCTCCCTCCATGTCTGATGTGCTCGCATCTATGTCTTGCACCTGTCCTCCCTCTATGCCAACCTCCTCTTGCGGAGTCCCCTCCGCTCCGCCCGCCACCTTGCCAACCCCAAAATCTGCGTCGATGCTGCTGGCGCTGCTCCCTATGGCCACCGCAACTCTTACCACTCCAAGCTCTCCTTTGCATCTTCCTTCAAAAGTCTCCTCTCTCTTCCTCCTTCCTCTTGGTTCCCCTCCCTCTCTACACACATGTTGTGTCCTCTAGCTTGCCTTCTCTTCCCCCCAAGTGCTACCTCCATGCACCAGTCCCCATGCCTCGTTTCTTAGTGGCGGACTACCCCCAAGTGGCCCTGCCTTATAAAACGGCACCCCATCCAGGGGCACCACCCCAATGGTCCCCACCCCTTTGTGAATAGGTCCGCCTCGCTTCCCGCGCCTCTATCTGCCAATCTCCGCATCTCCTCCGCAAATGCAACCATTCTTGTTGGTCCCCTCACCCTTTGCTGCCCATTTAGTTGCTCTCTCCCCTCGTCCGCCCTCCTCTCACCCTTTGCTCCCTTGGATCCCCCTTGCTAATGACGCCCTGATTGACCTATGCTTGTCCCTCCTCCGTACATCGCTTGTCTCAGAACCCGCTCATTCTGTCAGGAAAATGGAAGCATTAGCTGTAGTGAAAAGAGTGCGGAGGGTGTCCCGGTGAAGTGGACAGAAGCATTGAGGAAGTAGTGGGCGGCTGACGGAGTGCTCACGTCACAGATCAGGTGAAGGAGCGTGAAGGACTAAGGAGTGTGAGCAACAAAGCACGATGAACAGATGGAGACGGTCCAAGAGCTGAGTCGGGCCACGGCATTCAAGCGCTGGCTTGATGCAGCAACGCTTAGGTGCGACGAGACCAATGACGTCTTGGGCAGAGTGCTTAATCAGTATAGGCGCGAGGAAAGGAATCATAACTGGATCTGATGCATGATGATAACAAGATCAGGCCGTATCCAAGTTGGCTGACAAAAGGTGGACACAATGAGGCCGCAGCCGAAGAGGCGGGCATGAAGTTCATGAGGCAAGGCCACAACCCTGACGACGGGTGAAGAGACACATAATGAATAGGCAAGGCCGCAGCCGTGACGGCAGGCAAATGACAGATAATGAGCAGGCAAAGCCGCAACTGTGACGGTGGGCGAACATAGATTGCATGAAGGAGGGGCGGCAGCCACTCAGACGGGCCAATGAGCTGAATGATAGATAAATATCAAGTATGCAAATACAAGAATAGGGTAGCAATGCCTAAGTACCTAAGACTAAGTGGGAACTAGCTATGGTGGATGATAGTTCTGGCGTTCCCACAACAGCTTGGCTGCTTCTACTGTGGTGGTGCTGTGCGGAGGCACCTCCCGACTCCGCATGCACGCAGCTGGTCCGGACCTTGGATGCACGTTGGTCTGAAGTGGGGAGCCCGTACACTGCTGCAGCTGGTTTGTGGGTGCGAGGGCGATTCGTTGTTTTGTTGACGTGTAGCGAGGACCAGGCCGCGAGGCCGCGTTGATCTGAGACGTGCTGCTCTCGCTCATCTGCAGTGTCCATCCAACCGTTGATGGAAGGTTGGTCGGTAATGGACCAGACTGCCGGCTGTGAGGTTGCGAAGTCGAGGAGTTTTCCTGGCTTCCGAAAGATACTTGTGGCACATTTTCTTCATATGCCCTTGGTGCTTTGAGGGGGGGTAGTTCTGGAATCTTTATCTTGGAAGGGTCAGACTTGTGATATTGTGAGAGTCTTCTCACACATTCCAGCCCTAACTCGCTTGTAATGCCTCCCTCAGGTCTCACAGCATTTTTCTCCTTCCCCAATGGTTTGCCTATACCTTGTCCACCCTTAATAAAATTTAGGAGCCGCCTAAGGTCGCCGATGCAAATTTCTACCAGGATGCGTTTGGCCGCCCTTATTATATTCTTTTACTTTTACCTATAATTTAAGTTTAACCGCTTAGCCCACCCCCAGCCTCATTCTTTAAAGTGTAATGGCAACCTTTAGAGGGATGGTACTTGGTTTAGTAGTGTTCCCTATGGCCACGTCGCCCTGTAGCCTCCCCCTCCCGTCCACGCCTTTGGTTGTTATGCCAACACGCACGATGGTGTGCCATCTCGTGATGTCACCCTCTTGCTCGCTCTCACCCCCCCCCCAGCACTCCCCTCCCCCCTCCTATTCCCCAAGTCCTCCACTCCCCAGGTATCCACTCATCCTCCCCTAGCTCCTCGCTATCGCTGTCGGTCCACTGCCTCCTAGGTCTCCCCCTCCACGCCCGCTCTGCCCTCCGCCTGCCAATGTGGTCTCTGGCTGGGTCTCCCTCCTCCCACAGCTGAGGCCTCCTCCCTCTGATCCTCATCTTCTTCTCCCCTGCCTCCTCTCTCCTCCACAACCTCCTCCTCCTCCTGACCTCCCTCCTTGTCCCTCTCTCCATCCCCTCCGCACCCCCCCTCCGCCTTCAGGGCTCCCTCTAATCCCATCCTACATGTCGCCCTCCTCCCTCCCAGCTGTCCCCCCTCCCTCGTCTCCTCCCCCATCCCGGCATAGCACCAGCTCCCTGTCCGCTCCCTTGCCCCCCATCCTCCCTAGTTCCACCTACCTCCCATGTCATCCCTCCTACCCCAGCTGGTGAATTGCACATTCCTCGCCCCCTGTCTTCTCCCCCCTCTTCGTCATGGCTCCCCTCTGCCTCCAAACACACAAAGAGTTCTTCTAGGAGGATCCTCTCCCGCACGCGTATGGGAGCACGTGGTCGTTTCCTCCTCTGCCTCCTCCCCATCCTGGAGGCCCCGTCCGCCCAATGACATCTCCGCCTCCAGCTCTCCCCCTACGCCGCATGTTGTAATTATCCACTCGACGGTGCTAGGGTTATCCATGGTCCCCTGCATGCCAAAAGTAGCCCTCACAATCTGCTCTACTCCATTCCCACTCTGCCCCCTCCCCACACCCACTGGTGTCCCACCCTCCTTCTACTCCTCCACGTCCCCTGCACTCTTTGCCACCCACTCCTTTGCCCGACCCGCCATGCCACTGGATGTCCCTAAGGCGGTGACTCTTGCCGCTCAGTGTCCATGTTTTTCCCGTCCCATGGTCACAACCCTCTTCAATTGGGCCGCCCGTCCTATTCTCCACCTAAAGAAGCTCGTGGAGGTGGTGGGGCTCTTGGTACAGCTGCTCGATGCGGAAGTCGTCCCCCGCCCTCTGGGCTTGCTACACTTTTCCCACCGCATTCCATAGCTCCTTTATGCGACTCCACATCTCCTCCATGCATCCCTAGACCATGCCGTGATACCATAGGAAGAGCCCCCACACTATCTCCCTACTGTCTTGGTGACCCCTGCAACATGCGGCCTCGAGCTCCGCCGACAATGTAACCTGGCTCCGTTACCATGCAACGTTTTTGCCTCCCTCCGCCTGGCCGCCCCAGCTCTCTCACGTTCACCTCACTATTGTTATCTCCCACCCTGGCCTGTCTAGTCTCCCTCCCCCCGAGCACATCCTCTCGTTGCACCTTGCAACTACGGCCTCCCCCATACCACTGGGCGCTCCTGTCATCCGCCCCACCTGCTCCTCACTTGTGCTCCCTGGTGTGGACCCCCCGCTGCGGGGGCCAGGGCGCCCTCCGAGCCCTCTTGCTTTTTCATTCCCGCCATGGGGCCCATTGATGTCTCCTCCCTCACCCCCTAACTCTCCCCTTCATATGCACTCCCGATCTACACTTCATTGGTGAAAGGGGAGGGATCAGGTCCCAAATTTCTGATGCCCTAAGAGCCCCTCTCCAGCTCAAAAGTGCATGCAATGACTGTAAGCAGAAGTAACCTTCAAAAACCATATACAAGACAAGGAAATTTAAACTAGTGTGAATTCAAATGAAACGATTTTGAACTCTTGATAAATCTGATTTGAACAGCCACAACTATCAATAATGTTCCATGATAAGAGAGCCCCATATCTAACAATGTTATCTTTAGCCAATGATCGCCTAGAAAGTGTCAACCCTAGTTGTCTTCCTGAGAAAATCTTCTTTATGAAACCACTGAAGGTAGAGCAAAGAAAACAACCAAGATCAGTTCTTGTTGAGCCTTTTCAGCACCTGACATTCACCGACGACAACCTGACTTGAGAAAAATCAAAATGTGGAGCAAGGAGTTGGATAGGGGATGGGTCAACAGTTTGCAATGAATACCAAACAATGACTGTAGCATTCTAGTCACATGTATCAAGTGAAATGCCAATGGCAGTCGGCCAATTGCTCGAGTACATTTCAAGGTGGGTTCCATGTGTGAGTCAACCCCCCCCCAACCCCCCACCCCTCCGTCTCCGCCCCTCACATCCGTCCCTCTGAATATTAACTTTTTTGTAGTTGGGTGTCAGGCCTCACCGTTGGCTGGTCTGTTACCTACGAGTCCCGAGCACATAGCTTTCAACGCTTCACGTCCGATGTTTCATGAGTTCAACAAGAGAGATTGTATGACTTCGGGTGACTGGAAAAATCCTACATCAAACGATATGATAGATACTACACATTACTATCAATCTTGCTCTATTGACATTCTAGATGCATTTTTTCTTCTTTTGAATTAGTGAATAGTTTTTTCTCCTTCACGTTGTATTTCATGTAGAAATTGGCGTACACTTAGTAACAGGATGCTACACACCCTTCCCACCATCCCCACCATCAATAAAGATTAAACCGTGAATGCATACAAAAGCATATAGTTCCTGCGCTGCAATCAAGAGCATTCTATGAATAAGTGCACTCAAGAACTTTCACATAAATTTCACTAATGAACCCGACAAAAATGAATACATGATTACTGTCGTGCGCTATCTCATAAAATCCGCACACAAACTGTGTAGGGTAGCGGAGGGGAGGGGGACATGTGAGAAAACTGTAAGCAAAGTCCGAAGTAAAGTGCTTTATTTTTGCAAAGGAGACATTAACTTTGTGAATTTTATGCTTTTTAAGGTTTCAAATTAATTGAAATGGAGCACACTACAAAGACACGCATCCTGAAATATTCCTTTCACACTCTCATAACAACTAAGATTTTGGAGAATTTTAAAGAAATTTATGGGAAAAAGAGTAAGTGAATATGATATTTGGATTGGAAACCCACACTATTTGAAACTGAAATTGGTAGTTACATGTATGAATTTTCCCTTGTTGAGAGTTATCTCCTGAGAAATGTATGGAAACTTTGTAACCCATTTGTACTCAAAGGTTCTCACCATCTTCTGTGCCTCATCGTGAGTGTAAGGAATTTTCTGGGTAGTCAATTGGTATGGCTAATGTATGTGTACAAATTTTAATGGGTTCATGATTCAGACAGGATTGGTTCTAAATTCCTTGCTCCTTCCCAAGGAAATATGTTTTTTTGTTTCTGAATGTGCAATCATTGTTCTTGCAACAAGACAATAAGAAACCTGTTTCTCTTCGTTTCTGATTTGATTTACCATCTATATGAAGTGAAAGCGGTACAAGCTGGTGTAGCATACCATAATTTGTAGCGTCGTTTAAAATACCTTTTGGAAACTAACCAACCTTCACTCTCATCATTACACTTGTTTTGTGGGAATCCTTGTTTGAAAAGGTTTTTGGTCATAGTTTTGTGTGGTGTGTAACAACACTGTGGAATTGGGTGTTTGGGGGAGAAAACGTTGTGCACAAAAGATCATTTACTAGCCAGAATAGTTTACCATGCTTTTTATTCATGTTGCAAAGATAATTTATGGACATGAACATCGTTAGGTAGCATAATCTCAGTCCACCTGTACACTCACCTAAGTTTGATCTAAATCGACAAAAAATGAATTCCGTACCTTCCAATATCACTAGATTGATATAAACATAATTTCCATCATATTCATGAACAATTAAGACCAGCAGATCAACTAAAAGAATTATCATAACCCCCAAGACATGAGTGGTTGGAATAATTCTAAAAATACCAAAATTTCATAATTTCTATCAGACGTATTCAAATGAGGTTTTAATGTCGTTATTTCCAGAGCAACGTTGGGATGTTTTGGATAATTTTAAGGTCAAATTATTTCACAGCCTCCAAAGTAATATATTCGTTTACAGAAGCATGGTTTTTCAAAGAAAATCAAATCAAATGGAAGGAATCCATAATATTCAACATGTTTAGTAGGTTGGTTCTAATATCGGATACAATCCTTAATGTGATGATGATGAACTGATTCCATTGGCTGCAATATCATTCATTTGAAAGAAAGTGATCACATGAAAAGTTTTCTCTGTGAAGAATTTGGTTTTCCGATATGCATGGTTTCCAGTTGCAACTTATCACTCAACCTAAATTAACAACAAGTTGCCTCTAGAAAGTTTTTTAACATGTTCTAATCCAGTTGATTTATGGTGGAAGACTGAATTTCTTGCAAAATTTTTGCTTTTGTTTGCATAATATTACACCACATCCTTTGAGAGAACCGTCACATGCTTAAAAAAATCTGCATGAGGCATCAAAAGCACCCAGGGAAATAGGAAATGGTATGCGTCTTCTATGATGCCAAAATTCAACAAAGCTTCAGAATTTGTATGACAGTTTTCTACAATATTCTTACCTAAATATCATGAACAAATAGAATCAATCTAATTTCTTATAAAAATTCATCATGCACAATAATGAGTTTCTCTTGAATAAGGAAGGAGGGTGGAAATGCTTGAAAGAAATGTGAGAGGAATCAGGGGTTGGTCACCAAAGTTTTTGCTTGAATTTTAGCCTAAATTACAAGTGAGTGCTTCCGGTTTGTGAGGTGAATGGCCAGGATTTAGCTGGTGGGCTGGCTCTGGCTTTTGACATTGTCAAGGAGGACTACTCATATGTGTGTATGAGAGCAAGGGCTCTTGTGTAATATGAGGGGGTATCATAGCAAGGTGTTAGATTAGAGGAGGGGATCTACAGAAGATAGTGATTTTTTTCTTTCGGAGAAGTAAAGTGGGAGAGTAGCACTGCGGGATGGCTATTGGGGTGTGAAACATTTCCGTGAAGAGGTTGTTACAAAAGCTTGCATGAATGCATTTCTGTAATGCACAAATGAATATTTGATTTGCACGCAAAAAGAATTTTGAGAAGTGATATCAGATAGAAAAAATGATCAAAAGCAATCATAAAACACTACAACTATATAATAGGTCATCCTTCGGTCACTTGAATAGTGATAAGGGTCAAGAAAAGTGCACAAATGGGTCAGGTGAAAACCACAAAAATGGACTTAATTCAAGTAGGAAGTGTTACATGTATGACCCAGAACATGCGAATCAAACCATAGTACCAACACAATGGGAAATTCTAAACTATGTTTGCTCAGGTAACGTGACATTGTGAGCAAGGGTGGGTGCCCCATGCACGAAGCTTGAAAACTACAATGTGAGCCCAAAACAAAAGAGTAGGATGCCTCTCTACCACCTACTGGATCTGTGGGAAAGGAAATTCAATGCAAAGGGAGCTTCTGAAAGAGAACCAATGCTGCCAAAGGTGACAAATATCTTTGCATGCTTGCACGAGCAAGCCCCTCTGACATCCCTGTTTGAAAATACTAGCAATCCTTTCAGCAGAACCCACCGCCAAGGACTTGAACATCTCTAGCAGCATCACCCTCCAAGAGCATGAACCCCTAACATATCACTAACCGCTAAAGCTACCTACACATATGGTGACACTATCCATAGACCAACAACACCAACTATTCTAGCAGCACAACCAAATGCAACCCGAGGGAGATCAGGAGAGAACACAGAGCCATGGAAAATGACCCAAAGGAGGCAAAGGTCCAATGGCAAAGAGAATGAGCATGGATAACCTACATGAAATGCAAGGAGCAATACAATGCAGTTTTTTATGAAGCCCATGACAATACATGCACCAAGGGAATAACCACAGGATGCCAAAGAGGTGTAAGCAAGAACGATAGGGAGGGGATAAAAAGTGGATTTTAGTCAAGGGTGGGAAGGGTCTGGAGAGTGACAATGACGATACTTAATGTGAATGGCCTTTGTGAGAAAACAATGAAATCTGGTACGTAATAGATAAATTCTACAAGGATTCTACATGAGTCTCGACAACTTTGTGCATGTCTTGGTGCTAAAATTTCAGGCACTTGGTGTTGGTGAAGAGCACCAGCATTACCACTCCCAATCTCTGAGTGGAAGATTGCAGCCGAGATGGAGAGACGGCGATTGTTGAGGTGCCACCAGAGCCAGGATGCCCTGGCTAGAATTGTGCTAATGGCCATACACTTCTCCCCTCTCATGCTACAAAAACCACACCCATCCTTCTTGCTACACCATGATGCAGGAGAGCTACCAAGGAGGAAGAAAAGGTTACTCCTGTTACAAGAATTTGAACCATTCACTTTTGGCATAAATCTTAAGAAGCAGCACACAATATGCAACTTGGCTGACGAGACTAGCATGGATAGATTAGAGGAATTAACATAGGATGTATGCTGCTGTAATGAGGTGGGAAAATTAGGGCTGGCTAGCATGCTGAGTTATGGTCAATGAAGGCCATTTTTTACACTGATATTTAATGTGTACATTGAGTGTGCTCTCACCAAAGGGCGTTCTTTGCACTTGTCCCTACACTCCTTTCATTATGAATGATAGGAGTGTGATTTTATCATATATGGCTAGGAAACTCTCTTGTTATAAGGGACCTCAGTGCGTGGGTAAGAGTTTCCCTCGTTGTTCATTGTAGGGGTACTACATTTTCAATGACACATCCAAAGGCATCGATGCTACATCCATGCGGTGTAGCTATCGTATGGGCGACCGGGTGCACCCCAGACCAAATTTAGCCACCGACAGTGAGCGACAGAGGAATATTCCAGGGTCAGGAAATTGTGAGTTTGGCTCTTGGAGCCTCACTGTTACTTTACATGCACGCACTGTACCAAAGCTTAACCATCAGACCATGTGGCATGAATCAATGTATGACTCATGCCAGGTGGCATCGTAACCACACCCTCTACCAATCGGGGTCATGCACGGGGAGCTGCACATTGCCAGGTTGGACTGTGTGAAAGTGCACGCCCCCATCCGCGCCGATGCAATTGTTTGACCAATGGCATGCTCAACCTCGAATTTTGAGATAACACGAGACACATGCACATAGGGTTTGCTACACAAGAACATGAATGTTATTTTTTGGTTGTTTTGTTAAAATACTAGCTACTGTTTGTGATCTTCGTAGTCGTTCCATGTATACATGGATGAATTAATGTTTTGTGAACCTACCTGTGAACATACTTTATTCATATTCTATATTGACCAAACCACCGCATCAAGGACAAAGTTTGAGATGTCGAAATACAATCTCGAGCGAGATGGCTGCTTATGGATGTTAAGGGAGTAGTGACTGCCCGGCACTCAGTCGACGTAACTGCTTGATTCTATCAAGAGCTAGTGCTCCCAATGGTAGTAACATCGTGCCCCCCTGTTACGTGATGTAGCCGACACTTGCGCCATTTCTTTCTCTGGAGGCCATGTGCAGCTGAGCTGCCCAGCCTTGGCACCATGGCTTCATCCTCTCAGCCCAGCACCTCCAACAGAGCATCCACCGCCGGCACTAGTCCCTCCGCAGCTCCTGTGTCTGCCGTTTCCAAACAATTCAATGCTAGTAAGTGGAATCCACCGAAGAGGAGGGCACTCACCGGTGACTTTCTCACCAAGGAGCTATCAAAGCACTGTGAACCTCGTGCAACATCTAACAATAAGGCGGGCTTTGTTTGCGGATCGTGCTCCAAGAGGGTGAGTGGCACGTGTGACGGCATCTGCGGCCACTTTTGCCTACAACAACCCCAACGTTGAGAAATGCCCACACCCTCCACTAACAGTTAGGGACGCACTAGGCTTGGAGAGGTTTTCCAATCCTCCAGCAGGATGGAATCCGCACACCGGCTGTAAGAAAATTAGCGCCTCTGTGATCTTCTTAGTGAAGGCTTCCTTCTCCTCATCTTTTGCACTCACACCTTGAACCTCCATGCCCTTCATAAGCTCCTGTAGTCCCTTGTGCGCAAGGTGGATCTCAAAATGCCACCACCACAGCTCAAATCTAGGGCCATCCATGTACGTTGGGATGGGCGAGGACTCTGTCTTCTGTGCCATGTTGAACTTCTGTGATGAACAGTCTTACGCTGTAGCGGCAAAGTCGCCTCAAGCGACACACCCGTGCGTTGCGGAAGCTGTGAACGTCTTGGCAGGCAGATCAGGGTTTTGAGCCCATAACCCTTTTTCAACAATGGGTCCTGGTGTGCTCTGATCCACCTAAGTATCCACAGTTGCTTTGTGCAAAAAGGATTCCAAAAGAGGTGTGTGCTTTGGATCACCACAACACAAGGGGAGCAAAATTCTGGCAGAATGCAGGTTGCGGAAACAGAGAAGGGCTTACAACCATTAACGGCCAGTTGTTTTGGTGAGATTAGAACATATTAACATAGCCTGTGATCTAAGCTTTCCAATTCATCCAACAACACCCAAAATGGAGCAGTACAGCCCCTGCTATGGACGTTGGACTAACCCATGGTGGAGCCGCCCACCATGCCCCCGAACGGGAGTGACGGGAGGCGTTTTGACGGTGGCCTGGCGAAGTGCCCTTCTTGGCCCTCCAACATGGGGGGAGGCTTGCGTTGGTCCAGGAGACATCCCACATCCCTTCCTTTATGGCCCACGTGTTTTTGGAGCTCATAGAAGTCGAACTCGGATCACTGGTGGTGGAATTATCCCGTCACCAATTGCAGACATCCAGATTTCACCCAACTACCACCCGAACTTTGGATGAGGCTAAATTTCTGAATTCTCAAACAAATCGAGCAACTGAAAGCTTTAAACCACAAGGAAAAATCTTGGGAGTCCAATCTACAATCAGATCAGAAATCCAACCACTCTCTAGTGGTCGAACCAGGAAAAAAACAAATGGCATCTATGGCAGAGGCACTTTTTAACACTTTGATGAAGATCATGCTGATGAGAAGATCCACCGGAAGGATCGGCAGATGAGGCACCAACAATTCCAAGATGTGCACTCCCAGCGGAGTGTACATCTGGCGTCTGTGGAAAATCCATTGGATATGCCGCTCGTCCGGTCAATTTTTCACCGGAGCAGGAGAGATCCTCGGGGAGCCATCCGGTCGATGATTCACCGGATTGTGTAGAGTCTGAGGGATAATAGTAGAGTGACGATATGCCACCAAAATTGTCGTGCCACAATGGGAGGAAGCAGAAAGTGGGAGGTGCATCGACGCAAGCATTGGTCGGTGGGCTGGCATGACGCGGTGCATTCTGGCTGCATCAAGGGAGCCAACAATTGTGCAAGAGGCACTTGCGCGGCCCAAAGGGGATCAATGGGTCACACCCATCAAATCGAAGCTGGCGTCCATCACATAAATGACATGTGGGAGCTTATTGAAAAGCCAAAAGATACTAATGTCACTAGCTCCATGTGGGTCTCAAAGACCAAATTCATAAAGGAAGGTGTGGTTGATAAATACAAGGTATGGCTGGTGGCAACGGGATACACACAGTGTAAGCTTGACCACTACAAGGAGACGTTCACTCCTGTCGCCAAGTTCACGAGCATCCGGGCGATACTTGTAATGGCGGCTGTGAAGGACATGGAGCTCCACCAAATGATCATAAAGATGACCTTCCTCAATGGCATTATAGAAAAAGAGATCTACATGGAGGTGACAGAGGGGGTAGAGGCACCGGAGGGCAATGTGTGGAAGCTGTGGAAGTCCTTGAATGGGCTAAAACAATTGTCCAGATGCTGATACCAACAGATGGACAGCTTCATGGCACAACACAAATTCAAGTACAGTGAGTCGGATCATAGCGTGTACGTGTGCCATAACAAACAGCTCCATCAGATCATTGTGCTCTATGTGGATGACCTAAATTTATGCTCGACCAATCTGCCAGGCCTTCAGCGGCTGAAAGGGTAGCTGAGCAGCAGATTCTAGATGTCGGGCATGGGGGAGCTGGAGTACTACCTCGGGGTGAGCATCACACAGAACTGGAGGGCACGTATGCTTGAGATCGGGCAGGCCAAATATGTGGCCGAGGTGCTGAAGCATTACAACGTGGAGGAATGCAAAACAGTTGGCAGTCCGGTCTCCATGCCCTGTGTATTGAGTACGACAATGGCGCCATAAACAAAAGAAGAGTGGGAGGATATGGCAGGGGTGCCCTACCAATCGGCGATGGGCAACCTCATGTATGCCATCGTGGCCACTCGACCGGACCTGGCCTTTGTGGTAGGCCAAGTGAGCAGGAACGTGGCCGGTCTAGGGCCACTACACTGGCAGGCGGTCAAGCGCATCCTCTGCTACCTGTAGGCGATACAGCATGCATGCTTTAGGTTCAATGGCAAGGGGCGGATGGACCCCTTACGTCTAGTCTGCTCTATGGATGCAGAATACGCTGGTGATGTGTATAAGCAGAATTCCATATCCGGCTATGTGTTCTTCCTCGTTGGTGTAGCGGTCTCGTGGTGCAACACGAAGTAGGACTACGTCGCCACATCCACAGTGGAAGCAGAGTTCATCGCGCTGGCTGAGGTGGTCAAGGAGGCGGTGTGGCTCCGCAGGTTGCTAGGGGAGCTGCACGTGCTGCAGTAAGAACCTACGGTGGTGTAAGAGGACAAGACCAGCTCCATCTTGCTGACCAACAACCCAACGCAGCACAGGAGAACAAAGCAAATCCATGTGCGTTACCATTACCCATGGGACATAGTGGAAAAGGGGCAGGTGGTGTTGTAGGACTGCATCACACACAACATGCTTGCGGATTCTTTGACCAAAGCACAACCCGTGGACCGGCACAAAATGAGCGTGGCCGGGCTTGGGATGACATGCTTTGATGGGCTAGAAGGTGCAGAGGAAGATGAGTGAGAGCAAGCAAGAGCAGGGGGCATGACAGGTGCAAGGGGGACAATGTTGAAGTTTTTTCCCTCTGCATGCCAAAGTGTAGCTCCAGGAGGCGCTGGCGAGCCGCCAGAGAGAAGTAGCTGCAGGATCTAGCAGCTTGATGGTTGCTCGGATCTTAAAATGGAGGATTGACCGTGAAAGTGGACAAGTCACTGAATCCGGTGGAAGTTGTTTTGCCGGAATCGGAAAAGGAACGAGGGAGAGATGGACTTTCAACGTTGGGGTGTGCGTGGCTGCTCTTGGAGTCGGCTGTGGTTTGACTACTGGTGAATAATTGACCGGAATGAGTAACAAAAGTCCATCTGGAAATTTTTCTCCGGAAAGCTGCCGCGGCGTCAGGTGAATGGTTCACCGGATGTCAGTAGTGCAGTTTGTCACTGAGGGAGTAAGCCAAAATCCTGGCTCGGAGTCTGAGACTCAGTAGTATAGTTTGTTACTCGGGGACGATCAAAATTCCGAGTGTTAGTCTGGGCAAAGGTTTTGAACCACATCCATACCCATCACCAAACTCAATGATGAACGCATTGAAACAGACCCCAAAGGCACAAGGGGGACCGCCACTACATGTAGGGACATTCGTGCCTCTGGAGTGGTGTTTTCATGGGTCCTTGATGTGTGAGGGCACCTCGACAGGCGACATGGTGCGTGCCGCCAACTGAGCGGTTGGTTTGGGGTGCCACGCTTTGGCTGACGTAGCATAAGCTGCGGTGATCCAAATTGCGCACGGTTTCATGCATTGGAGAGCTCATAACTAGCCCTACAAGTGTTCAGACTTCACTGTTCACAAACTAATACACAATTACGTTATTCCCTTCACAAAATTGATTGTCTCCCAACTCCCTTCTACTCCCACAAACATAGCGTGAGGCGACCAGAAAGCTCACGCTTAGACTCAGAACCCGCACCTGAACAAAAAGCCAAAGATACCAAGTGCAGACCCATCGGGGCCACATTGGAACTGCCACCCACCTGAGGGCTGGTTTTTGACATATCTGTCTGTCCTTTTTTCTGTCTGTCTGACTCTCTGTCTGTTGTGTCTGTCTGTCTGTCTGTATGTCTATCTGTGTGTCTGTTTGTTCCTTTTTCTGTCCATCTATCTGTTTTTTTTGTCTCTCCATCTGTCTGTCTGTCTGTCTGTCTGTCTATTTGTCTATTTGTCTGTCCGTCTGTCTGTTTGTCTGTCTGTCTGTCTGTCTATCTGTCTGTCTGTCTGTCGGTCTACCCATCTGTCTTTCTGTCGTTCAGTCTGTTTCTCTATTAATATATCTGTCTGTCCGTCTATCTGTATTTTCTGAGTGTCTATGTGTCTTTCTGTCGTTTTGTGCGTGTGCCTATCTGTCTATCCCTTTGTCTTGCTGTATTTCTGTATGTCCGTCTATATTTCTTATTGACTGTTTGTGGGTCTGTCTATCGTTCTGGCTGTCTGTCTTTCAGCAAGTCATTCAGTCTGTCTATCTGTCTGTCTATTTGTATTTCTTTGTTTCTGCCTCTCTATGTTTCTATCTATCTGTATGTCTATTTTTCTGTATGCTTGTCTTTCTGAATTTCTGTCTTTCTGTGTGCCTTTTTGTTTGTCTGCATGTCTGTCTGTCTATTTGTCTAGCTGTCTGTTTGTCTGTCTGTCTATCTATATATCTTTTAGTCTGTCTATCTTTTATCTATCTGTCTTTCCATCTTTCTGTAACTTTGTCTTTTGATCTCTTCTTCTTCCTATATGTCTGTCTGTATCTCTGTCCTTCTGTCTTTCTGTTTGTCTGTCTGTCTGTCTGTCTGTCTGTCTGTCTGTCTGTCTGTCTGTCTGTCTGTCTTTCTCTCTTTCTGTCT
>SZWC01018985.1:13584-29117 GCA_023375785.1 Penium margaritaceum | reverse complement strand
TCTCTCTCTCTCTCTCTCTCTCTCTCTCTCTCTCCCTCTCTCTCTCTCTCTCTCTCTCTCTCTCTCTCTCTCTCTCTCTCTCTCTCTCTCTCTCTCTCTCTCTCTCTCTCTCTCTCTCTCTCTCTCTCTCTCTCTCACACACACACACACACAATCATGTCAAAATTAGGATCTCCATATACCTTAGGAATGCATCATGAAATTTATTACAACTGTTAGTTACTTGAAGTACATGCCTCAAAGCATTACTGTGCACAGCATGCACACTTCAGATCTGCGTTGTTCCTTACACTCAATCTGAGTTACGACATGATTGTTGAGAGCCTCAATCAGGCATTCAACTGGACGACTCATCTCTTTCCAAGTCCAAAGATATGATGCATTCATGAAATGATGAATTATAGACAAAGCAATGTACAAATGAAACTACCTATGTATACTAGTCTAAGCAGCAGGAATACAAAGTGACAAAGGTGCTCATGGAGCATCAGTCTGTCCGATACTCTGTTGTCTGATCTTTGGCAGTCACGGCCGTACCAGACGCTGGTCTTGAGCACACAGAGGTTGGTGGATGCCCAGCGCCCTCGGTACTCGTCGATGCAAGAGGAGCCATCGCTTGCACTCTCGGTCACTCAACGGCTGCAATCAGCCCATCGTGTCCAGCTGCGATCATCCACCGTTTGATTGCCCATTCTAAAGATCTTCTAGCCTCATGAGCGTGAGAGGAGCTGTTGCTCGCACTCTTGGTCTGCGATCCTTCACCATCGGATCTTCTCTTTACAAAGATCTTCCCTTTCGATCCTCGGTCCACTGCCATAGTTCCTGTCTTTCCTGTGCCGAGAATTTAAACAAAATCTATGCTATTTTTGGTGGTCAGTTGTAGTAGAAAGTATGCCACTTTCTTCTTTTCGCCTTGGCTTCTAGTCTAGCCGTTGGGTTGAGCTGAAATTTGGAGTGGAGCATATTGATTACGAGATCTGTCCATCAATGTCAATGCATCTTGCATCGGAGTAGCCAGGAAGGAGATAGGCAGTTTTCAACGTTACCCCCCTTGTGCCACAATCACCGTAGGAGACGAGCACAAAACAAAAAATGCCCCCCCCCCCCACAAAAAAGTGAATGGGTTGAGATGGCGCGGCACGGGTTTTCATGATCCGGAAAATCCCCCCCCCCCCCACAAAAAAGTGAATGGGTTGAGATGGCGCGGCACGGGTTTTCATGATCCGGAAAATCCCCCCCCCCCCCACAAAAAAGTGAATGGGTTGAGATGGCGCGGCACGGGTTTTCATGATCCGGAAAATCCCCCCCCCCCCCACAAAAAAGTGAATGGGTTGAGATGGCGCGGCACGGGTTTTCATGATCCGGAAAATCCCCCCCCCCCCCATGTGAGCTGAGCTGAGCCAAAAACGAAAGAGAGGCAAAGAAGGGCAAAACCAGAGAGTGTGCTTGGAAAAAAGTGGCAACATGGTGGTACTGAGGGACTTAGTGGGCCCATTTAGGCCATGCCTGGACCTTGCCCTACAGCAGTAACATGGTGCCATCGGTACTCCCCTGCCCGAAATTCTTGAGGGGGGTCCCCCTCCCGCGTCCAGACCCCGTTGGTGAGCTGACAGCAGCAGCCCGCCATTGGGGAGTGCATACCAAACGCAAGCAGCACGGATATGTGAATCGCAGAAATGCGAATGTGGTTGGCGTGGGTGGAGCCGACCGCCGGTGGAAAAAGACGCAGCTGCAGGTGGATCCCCCCCAGGAGAGACGACATTTTACCCGCGGACAAGTGTCAAAAACATCCAGGAAGGGCGAGAGAGGAGAAGCAAATGAGTGGTCAACGAGTAAAGAAGGCAGCCTGGAGTTTGGCACGAAGCGAGGATGGAGCCGCGAGCGGGGAATTGCAAGATCAAGGGGTGATGCGCAAGGAGGAGCGTAATGGAAGAGCAGAAGCAGGCAGAACCAAGTGGGGGTAGAGTAATAGCACCTCGAACAGCCACCAAACCCAACGCCCCATATGGGGGGGTCTGGGAGGCCATGCAAGGAGCAGGAGAGACAGCAGAGCAAAGAGGAGAGGGGCTTGGTGCCCATGGCCACCCCGGTTCCGTGCCAACGCCTCATGTGGGGGGTACGAAAACAGAGCGTCATAGCAGCACTTCCAAGGACCGCCTCCGTCTGTCCCAATGCCTCATGTGGGGGGGACAGAAGGAGACAACCGAGAGAGAAAGGGCGGACACTAGGGAGCAAAGAGGCGAAGGCGGGAGCAGAGAAGAGCCTGACGCTTAGAATCTAGCGCCTTGGTGAGTATGTCGGCGGTTTGGTCACGGTGGGGACGTAGTTGAGGTTAACCTTGCAATCAATGACGGCATTGCGGACGTAGTGTAACAGGCGTTTAACATGTTCCGTGTGATCATGAATAACGGGGTCTTCAGCCAGAGCAATGGCGCCTTAGTTGTTGTAGTACAGGATGGTGGGTTCCAGTTGCTCAAATCCCAAGCGAGAAGCATGCAAAGCCACACGGCTTCACGTGTTGCTTCACTTTCTGCAATACATTTGGCCTTTGTAGAAGAGAGGGCCATGACGGATTGTTTCTTGGAGCGCCAGCTGATGGGTCTGCCATTGAGAAGAAAGACGTACCCGGAGGTTGTTTTGCTGGCGGATTGGTCGTCAGAGACATCGACGTTGCTGTACCTGATGAGAGTGTGAGGCATTGCTGCTCTTGCCGCTGCCTTGATAACGAATCTGAAGCATTGTGGTACTGTGTGTCAGATGTTATCTTGGAGATCGCCTCAAGGGATGCAGCCACTGTGAAAATAAAGAGTGGCAATGCAGGTTCATCTCCAGAGTTAAACGATCAACTTCCGAACGGTCTCACGACCGACAAATGAGCGAGCCTCGCCAGGACCAAAACCAACGGCCTCGCACCTCAACGGCCCAGGTGAAACGCACCTGCGAAGATCGTGCCTGCACTCACCACTCCCCCATGCGTACGGCTAGCAAAGCCGAATCGTGGTCTCGAGGCGCTTCCTGCTCTCTCACTTGCCCGAGCCGCCACCTCTATGCTCGCTCAACAAAGCGCGCTAGGATAGACCTTTCCTATTTGTATTGCTTGTACTCCAGTCTATAATCAATCCATTGGATTCTCCTTCAGGCTCGCCCTTTGGACCGCCTCCAGTCCCTTTGCCCTCAATCTCTGCCCGTGCTCTTGCACTGCGCCCTCTCCCATCTATCAAACTTCACTCATACGTCAGCAACGCCCGCACCTTCAAGGAAGCTTCCGCCCTTCCCACAAAGTGCTGCGTCCACTCTTTTCCTAACAAGATCTCAGTGCTCGCACCTTCGGTGCTGCGCCCAGGCTTCTCCTCATCATCTTGCATCCTTATTCGCTTCCGCTTCCTCCTCTTACCGTCATTACCGTTTTGCTTCTGCTCGTGCTTCTGCCCACCATAGAAATGCTCGTCCCTGTGACCGTGTCCACTCCACGGCAGCACCTACAATCTTCTGACATGGTATTAGAGCCCAAGTAGCACTCCTCGCCCTTTTGTGCTCGCCGCCGTCGGCCGCACCCACTCCTACTCCCATCGCACTTCTCCGCCTCGAAGAACTGTGGTCGCTAGAAGAACTGCGGTGGCAGCACTTCTTCTGAATAAGGTGTCATGGCAGCACCATTCCACTTCCTCTTGGTAATTGCGCGCACGAGGTTTTGCCCCTGCACCCACTCCGTCATATCAGCAAACAACTTCCGCTCATCCATCATCTCCGCCGCCAGTGCACGTGGTTCTGCCCCTGCACCCATTCCCATCTTCCTCCGCAGCAACATTTCCGCCGTCGTACTCATCATCACTGTCACTCAGTTTTCGGTCTTCCCTTTGATCAAAAGTCATCCATCCACTCTCATCACCGCAGCAAAATCATCATCAATCACTCCAACATTGTCTTGAGAAAAGATATCCCGCACCGCCAGTTGTCCACCTCTTTCCGCCGCCCCATCATCAACTTCATCATGGCATCTTCCCTCACTCTGACTTGTCTTCCCAAGCTCACTGTAAAGCCGGATGTGACCAGCAACTACAAGCTATGGAGCTACTCGGTGTCACTTTTCTTTGGAACACAGAAGGTTGAGGGTGTCACCCTCAGTCATCTGATCACTAACATGGATATTGGGATAGAAACTCTTGACGCCACTTCCTCCTCCTCAACTGCAACTGCATCAACCGCTCCCGGTGGAGATCCCTCCGGTGGATCTGTGTCTCACCCCGCTCCTTCAAATGCTTCTTCCCCCTCTGTTCCTGTTGCCCATACAACCACCATCAGCCACGCCTCCTGGGAAGTCACCAACAGCACCGCCCTCATGACCATCATGACAACCTCCTCTCCTGAGTTGCATGAAGACATCCGCACTCTCGGCTGCAAGATTCACGAAGTATGGAAAGCCCATAAAGATCGCTTCAGCAACAACACCTCCACCGCCTGCGGAATCAAGATCATGTCACTCTTCTCTGTGCCCTTTGCTGCCCACACGAACATGGGCAGCTACATTGCAGCTGTCACCACCATCGCTCGCGATCTCAAAGAAATGAAAATTGATCTTCCTCCTGCTGTCGTCTGCACCGGCATCATCTCTGGCCTTCCTGGTCAGTATGACATCATCCGTCAAATTTTACTACAGCTGCTTGTTGATCAACTGACCATTGTTGTGATCAGCCCCAAGCTCATGGCAGCAGAACAAGACTATGTCGCTAAGCAAGCCCGTGAGACTACCATTGCCACCAACTCGTTTGAAACCATGGCCGCCACCACTGACAACCGCATGTTCAACCGCTTCCCCGCCTGCTCCTACACCATCCGCCATGGTCCCTTCAAAGGAACCAAGTGTGGCCGTCGCAACCACCCGCCTCATGTCTGCGATCATCGCGCTACTGACGAGTGGCTGGACCAGAACCCCGGCAAGTCCTATGGAGAGCAACCCAACTGGGCGGAGGAGCGTCGTCAACGCTACTACAACCGAATGGGAAGTTCAAGCTGGCGTTCAACCCTAGCCAACAACATGGAAAACTCATCTTCTCCTGCTATCCCGGCTGCTATGAACCCTACTCCTAACAATGTTGTCATGCTAGGAGTAGTCGAGCCTGTGACTGAGATTGGATCTGAGGAGTATGGTCCCGAGATGTACACCGTGTCCTCCACTCCTCCTCTCTCTTCTCACCCCTCCCTGTGCAGCTTTGACTCCCTGCACATCGCTCTCATCCAGCCTCCATCTACATACTCCACTGCCCTTCACAGCCACTTCCTCTTCATTCACGATCAATACTCACAACACTGCACTGTCCTCTCCCTTTGCACACTGACCGGGGCTGTTCCTGCACTAAGGGAGAAGCTGAAGCAACAAACCAAGCACTTTGACCGACCACCTCGCCTCATCCTCTCCAACACTTCTTATGCACCCATTCACATCTTTCTCACAAGCTACTGCACGACTCACGGAACACTGCTAACCACAGCTCCCGCCCGTGGCAAGTTTCTCATCCATCGCCTACTGCAGGAAGCAGACCGCTTCATGAAAACGCATTACATGACCTCACAAATCTGGACTGCCTGCCTTCGCAGAGTTGTCACCGCTCACAACTTGCGCAGATCCAAGAACAGCCCGAGTCCAAGAACTGTATGGGTGTGTGATCGGAACCAGTCTACTTCCTACTGCAAGCCCACACTGCCTCATTGCAACTCAACTGAACTTCCCTCTGCACTCCTGACAAACTGTACCTTCCTGCTCACTGATAATTCCTAAGCCACTTCACTCACTGACTCCACTCAAAAACTACTACATCACCCAGGTTTTCTCTCTTCCCTCTACAACCTGGTACAGAGGCGTCAACCGCCTCCAAAACCTCCCAAACTCTCTCTGAGCTGCACTCTCACAAAAGGAGGACTCGCAAGCCTACCATTCAAGGCTTGCACCCCTCTCCCGATCTAAGGAGGGTGTCGGATATTATCTTGGAGATCGCCTCAAGGGGTGCAGCCACTGAGAAAATAAAGAGTGACAATGCAGGTTCATCTCCGGAGTTACACGATCAACTTCTGAACAGTCTCACGACCGACAAATGAGCGAGCCTTGCCAGGACCAAAACCAAAGGCCTCGCACATCAACGGCCCAGGCAAAACGCACCTGCGAAGATCGTGCCTGCACTCACCACTCCCCCATGCGTACGGCTAGCAAAGCCGAATCGTGGTCTCGAGGCGCTTCCTGCTCTCTCACTTGCCCGAGCCGCCACCTCTATGCTCGCTCGACGAAGCGCGCTAGGAGAGACCTTTCCTATTTGTATTTATTGTACTCCAGTCTATAATCAATCCATTGGATTCTCCTTCAGGCTCGCCCTTTGGGCCTCCTCCCGTCCCTTTGCCCTCAATCTCTACTCAGCGCCCGTGCTCTTGCACTGCGCCCTCTCCCATCTATCAAAAATCACTCATACGTCAGCAACACCCGCACCTTCAAGGAAGCTTCCGCCCTTCCCACAAAGTGCTGTGTCCACTCTTTTCCTAACAAGATCTCCGTGCTTGCACCTTCGGTGCTGCGCCCAGGCTTCTCCTCATCATCTTCCATCCTCATTCGCTTCCGCTTCCTCCTCTTACCGTCATTACCGCTTTGCTTCTGCTTGTGCTTCTGCCCACCATAGAAACGCTCGTCCCTGTGACCGCGTCCACTCCACGGCAATACCTTCAATCTTTTGACACTGTGGAGGTAGTGGATGAACCGCTTGGCGGTGACAAGAAGTGCTTGTGAGGGTGTGTGACAGCCTTGACTGAGGATGCCGACAGCGTAAGAGAGGTCGGGTTGCGTAGCGATGGAGGCATACATGAGGGAACTGGCGATGCGCGTGCAGATTTTGGTGTCCGCGAGAGAGGCTTTGTTGTCGGCTGTAAAGGTTTTGGTCAGCACGTGTTGAGAAGCCAAGGGAGTTTCCATGGGGGAGGCAGCACCGAGGCCAAAATTCTTGGTAACACAGTTGGCATATGTCTATTGTAAGAGGGAAGTGTGGCCGTGAGTGTTGTCAAGGAAGACCTGGATCCCCAAGTAGTAGCTGAGTGGTCCCATGTCAGACATCTCAAAGCGCATAGTGAGTTGTTGTTTGAAGGTGGAGATGACGGTCATGGTGGGCCTGAAGAGGATGAGATCATCCACGTATACTATGACGCCGAGAGAGTGTGTGCTTGTGTAGAAAAGCACATTATGGTTGGAATGAAGGCGTTGAAGACCCTACGTGAGGAAGAAATTATGGATCTCCTTGTTCCATTGGCATGGGGCCTCTTTTAGGCTATAAAGGGAGTGGTTGAGTTTGCATAGATAGTCTTCTTGACCGGCGACTTGAAAGCCGTTGGGTTGATTCATGTAGATGGTTTCGTCGAGATCGCCATTGAGGAATGCGCACTTGACGTCCATCTGGTGGAGGTGCTATTTTTTCGCGGCTGCGAACGAGCAGATGATGTGATTGAAGAGTATTTGGCGACCAGGGCAAAAGAGTTGCTGTAGTTGTCGCCCAATACTTGATTGTTGCGTTCAATTTCACCTGCATCATTCAGCTCAGTGCAGAACACCCATTTCCATGTGACAACGGGCTCACCGGATGGTCGTGGCATCAGGGTCCATGTGCTCTTCTTGTGGTGATGTGTGTATTCTTCCAGTGCAGCCTGGCACCAGTGTGCGGAGTCTGGTCCATGAAGAGCGTCTTTGTAGCTTGTGGGGTCGATGGCTCGGATGATGAGGGCGAAATGTTCATCATAGTCGATGGTGAAATTGCTGAGTTGAAGATATTTTGGAGCACGCCTTGTGCGTGTACTACGTTGAAGTGGTGGAATAGCTGGCTGATGATCTGTTATTAGGAAAAGAGTCGTAGGTGCATGTTCAGCTGGGACGACAGGTGGCAGAACCCCATCATGTTCATCAGGCTGAGGATCAACAAAGACTTTTTGAAGGGGCTCCGCTTCACTGGGCAGGTGAAGTATGGTGGTGACTGAAGCTGGGGTTCCTTGCATGTTGCGGTTGGTGAAACTCTCGTAAAAAAGATGACGAAGGCTGCAAACCACCCTTTTGCTCAATGAATCCCAAAGACGGTAGATGTCAGCATGATCGACATAGCCAAGAAGAATGCAAGGCTGGCTTCTTCGTTCCAAGTTGGATCGTTCCCTTGGGTGAACCCACGCATGGGCAGTGCAGCCGAAGATGCGTATATGCCCAAGATGAGGTGGATGTCCCATCCATGCTTCAAGTGGTGTATGCATGCCAGCAGGGATGATGATGTAAGCAGCTGTTAGAATTGCTTCGGCCCAAAAAACAGATGAGAGTCGGGCTGTTTGCAGCATGCAACGAGTCTTCTGGAGGAGTTTCTGGTTCATCCTTTCTGCTTTCTCATGTTATTGAGGAGTCTTGGGAATGATGGTTTGACGTTGAATGCCTTTTTAGGCAAAGTACGCCTTGAGAGGACCATTGACAAATTCTCCTCTGTTGTCTAGTCAGATTTTCTTGACCATGAGGTTGGTCTCATTTTCAATTTTGTGATCCAGATCTTGAGGATTTCAGGAACTTCGGACTTATAACGAAGCACTTTGACCCATACCATGTGGCTATAGTCGTCAATGGTCACCAGAAAGTAGTGCTTGCCAGACATGGACGGCTCCTTGATGTAGAAAAAATCCATGTATAGAAGTTCCAGTGTTCCTGTTGTGGTGATGTCCATATAGGACTGAAAACAGGCTTGATGATGTTAACCTGTGAGGTAGCCTGTGCATGGAGGAGCTGAGATATGATGGTGCAGCGTTTTGGGTAGATCTTTCACCAGTTTTTGGGTGGACATCTTGTGAAGTGTGCCGAAACCAACGTGCCCCAATCTCTTGTGTCAGAGTTCAGCTGCTGGATCCGAGATAGCTGACTTTGAGGTTCCATCACTGGCTGCAAATGCAAGTTCCACTGGAGTCATTGATAATGTTGGCTCTTGGGTCTTTAGAACTGTGAGGTTGCCGGTCCTCATGGCTACACCAGCCAGGGATTTCCCATTTAAGATGCGGCAGTTTTTTCAGTGTCAAAGATCACTTGTAGTCCCTTGTCATTCATCCTTGTGACCAAGAGAAGGTTTGCCACCATATCGGGAACATAGAGGACATTCGTCAAAATTCGTGTTTTTGTGTTGCCCTCAAGAGATATGCCAACATGGACTGAGCCTTCACCATATACTGGAATGATGCGTCAATCTCCTACTACAACTACGGATAAGTCAGGCACATATTTTGCAACTAGCGGAGTAAGCAGTAAGCCAAAAGGACGATAAGTCGTAGAAAAATGAGTCAGGAAACTTCAAAGGACAGGAGTAAAAGGCATCATTCATTTCTGCGAGGAGCGACCTGCGCCAAACAATCCCCCATCGAAATGGCCTACATCGTTGTAGAGATTTCTGAGATCACAAAGTTCAACGAGGGGTACAAGGATAACCAACCAGTGATATTGCTAAAAGTACGACCTTGAGGATACAAAAGTCACATAACAGTATCGGCACTATTACATGGAGGAGCTTCAGACAACTTTGTGAGCAATAAAATGGTGTGCAAACCAGGTTTGCAGACCAAACCAGGGGTGTTTGAGGAAAAAACCGTCGAGAGGAGATTCCAGATATGGAGACTAACCACTACACCTACAAGTAGGAGATCTACAAGATGTAACGGTCTAGAGGTCTTGCTCAAAGACCGATCACATAATCATCCTTGGACGAGAATTCCTATGTCGGCACAATTCACTTTTCGACTGGAACAGCGATGACGTCTACGTGGAGATCGATGGCACCAAACGACAATTGCTACATGCACGATGGAAGACGACAGCAATAGAGGAAGCAGGCAAAGCTAAAAACCGACAACCTACGTAGCCGATACCACTCAACGTGGCCAAGCACTGCATACAATAGGAAGCTCAGGCGTGGCTCACACATCTCGAGCCAATGGAAGAAGCGAAAGTAGCAATAGCTGAGTCATCATTGGCTTCATCAGCCTCATCGGTATCAACAAAGTTTACGATGGTACCTGAAGAGTTCGTACCACTCATCTATGAGTTTGGAAGCGTCTTCCCCGACAAACTACTGACAACCTCAATGAGACATTGACCATCACATTGAACTAAAACTGGGTAGGAGACCTATAATTCAAGGGGCCTATTGAATGAGCAATCACGAGCTGACCAAGAAAAAAAAAAACTCGAAAAGATGCTCACTCAAGGGTTCATTCGCCCTTCCACGTCACCGTACGCCACTATTGTACTGTTTGTAAAAACTAATACTGGTGAGATGCATATGTGCATGGACTATCGCCCATTGAATGATGCTACCATCAAGAACCGCTACCCTGTTCCTTGAGCTGTTGAACATTTTGACCAGCTCTGAGAGGCTCAAATTCTCAACAAAATTGATTTGCACATTCAATATTACCAGATATGTGTGGCAGATGCTAAGATCAAGAAGGCAGAGTTTGGAACCCGCTACGGACAATTTGAGTTCATGGTAATGCCATTTAGACTGACAAATACCCGGCAACATTCATGGCGATAATGAACAACATTTTCAAACCATACCTCGAAAAATTTTGTTATGGTGTACCTCGACAACGATCTGGTGTACAGCCGCACCCCAAAGGAGCACGATGGACATCTTCCAAAAGTCCTCAAAGTTTTTCAAGGAAAGAATGTTTCCAAGAAAACTCCCTAAATGCAACTTCAGTCGTCGCTTGAGCGAGTTTTTGGGTCACTTCATCAACAGTGGATGGATCACCATGGATCCAAAAAAAGTGATAGCAGTTGCTGATTGGCCAACGCCGACCAAAGTTTGAGAAATTCAAGTTTTCCTTGCTTTATTCAATTATTTTCGGTGATTCGTACGGGATTACACCCGAGTGTCGACGCCTCGTTTTGAGTTCATTCAAAAAGAAAAAAAGTGGCGGTAGGGAGACAACAAACAAGAAGAGTTCATTGCTTTGCGGAATGCTCCGACCTCAGCGCCAACCCTACTATTAGCCAATCCAACGGTCCACTACGTCATGGCCAGAGATGCGTCAGACTCGGCCATTGGCGTAGTCCTGCAAGACCATGGCATTGGTGAGTGACCGGTTGTCTACATGTCTCAAAAACTGCAATGACTGGAACTCAACTACATCGTGCACAAGAGAGATATGCTAGTGGTCGTGCATGCATTGAAGACATGGAACTGCTACCTGGAGTGTTGCCGATGCATCGTGCGTACCGAACAACATGAATTGAAATATTTTAAGATGCAACCAAACCTCAGTCAACGTCAAACACAATGGATGGAGTTCCTTGAATCCGGGTTTGATTACGATATCGAGTACCTCCCAAGCAAAATCAACCGGGCAGTTACACTTAGCCACCGACCAGATTTTATGGCTTAGGTGGCAACGCTACAACTATAGTGAGACATGTACCTCGAGCGACTGTTTGCATGAAGCTTTGACCAGTAGGGAGGATATAAGAAAGCTAAATTATAGTTCGACACACCCTCTTGGCAACGGCACTTCACTCACCAAGTGGTCGTCCCTCCGAATGAAAAAATTCACCATATGCTACTCGAGGAATGCCACGGCACAAGAAAAAGTGGACACTTCGCATAAGACAAGACACTAAAGAAGCTGGAAAAAACTATTGGTGGGACATGATGCAATCCTCCGTGGCCAACTTCTTCAAAACCGGCGACACATGTCAATGACAAAAATCCCCTCGCACGCGACCACCCTGACTTCTATAATTGCTCCCTATTTCGGCGAAACCGTGGGCTGACATCTCCACGCACTTCCTTACATAATTACTGGTCATGCCTGAGGAATATCATATAATCCTCGTGGTCGTTGACAGGTTTTCTCAAATGCCTCACTTCATTCTGACAACGACCACGGTCACCGCCGAGGGAACAGCACGACTATTTCTAAAGAACATCGTGCGGCTACATGGTGTACCGAGAACTATCACAAACGACAGAGACAGTCCATTCACCAGCCGTTTTTGGCACAAACAAATGACTCGCTACAACAACAGAATTCAATTTTCGAAGACATTTCATCCTCAAACTGATGGTCAAACCGAGCGGACCAATTAGACGCTTGAAAAACTTCTCCGAACACTATGCAAACGTCAGAGGATGGATTGGGAAAAAAACTCCCAACCGCCAAAATTGCATATGATTTGGTGGTTGCCACCGCAATGGGTGACACTCCATTTGAAGTGGTGTATGGCAAACGTCCCCCCACATCAGCCGGACTACAAAGTGGTAGCAACAATCCTTGTGGTCAACGTTCAACGCCGAGACTTCACCACCATCTGGGAGGAAACACGACAAACCCTTGCGAAGACACAAGCCATGATGAAGCGAGCAACCGACCAAAATTGCAGTGATAACGTGTTTTCCACTGGCGACAAAGTCCTTCTTAGCTCGACAAACATCAGATTCCGCGGAGCCCACTATTCAAAGCTCAAACCCCGATGGTTGGGACTGTTTGAGATCAAGCACATGCCAACCAATATGGTTGCGCAACTCAAACTCCCCGACACTATGCATGTCCATCCGGTGTTCCATGTCAGTAGACTCAAGCACTACCAAGACCCCGAAGAGAACTTCTTGCGCAAAGAGGTCCCTCCTCCGCCTCCAATCAGAGTGGACGAAGACACGGAGTACGAGGACATCATTGGCCACCAACCACGAGGTTAAATGATAGAATATCTTGTCAAGTGGCACGGCTTTGATGCCACGCACAACAATTGGGAATCCCACGACAACCTCCGAGACATTGATCATCTAATCGACGGCTCTAAATGCCGTCACCGGGCTACATCTCTACGTGTGCCAAGACGTCGCGGCTAAAAGGGGGGAAGTGTTAAGTACCAGAAATACACAAGTCCTTATCTCTCTGAGTGGGCATTTTTGTTATTACACAAATAACCCATCACGTTGCAAGACCGTGACGGTCAAGGGGAACCGGCCAACTGCCCCCACCCTCAGTAAATCTTCCGGAACCTTTCAACAACTTTGACCATTCTCGCAAATCTACGACATAAATATCACAAAGGTCGACTTCTCGACGCACTGAGATGAATCTGGATATATAAAGATGCATCTCGCATCTTCGCCATTGATTCTCAAAAATCCCCGATCTCTCAACGGACCTTCTCGAATCCGACCACTCATGACACAACTGTGCATGTGTCACTCGAAAATTGACCCAACGACCCCGACTATGCCTCATTCGTACTTTGACACTTGTATATATGTGCTTGATCATTTCAACACTTGTCATCGAAGTATACTTACCGCTTATTATAAAATTCTCAAGTGCCCCAATTTCTAAATCGTGTCCTTGCAAGTTTCTACCTTGTTCATCATCTATGCTCAGTTCGGCATAACACTCAATTAGCGATGCATATAGCTGATCATAGACGGCAAGGGGACTTTTGGTATTACTTTTGAAAAATTTTAGATATGGGAGATATTGAATTCTGATCTTGAAAATGGTAGGGTGAACAATGCCGCAACTTTGCAGTTTTATGTCCGCTACTTTGCCGTTTCCTAAAACTAAGGGACCGTGCGCCAAAATCGAGTTCCTAGGAACTCGTGTTCGACGGCGGAAAGGACAACCAATATAGCAGACATTTGCATGATGGCTGTCTGTTCCGTACAAACAACTTTGTTCGCGCGTTTGGAACCCGCTTTTGCTCCTAGTTCGTACCATGTCGCAGAGCAAAATGGGGGTGTTCTTGGGGGTGTTGATAGCAACACTCCCGAACACCCTGAACCAAGTTCCAACGAGCGCGAGTGAGTTCCTCGCCGAGAATTTGCAAATGTTTTGTCAATATTTGAGTTGTGGTTTCCCCCTCTTAATGATCGAAAATGTGCCCGGCACGTGCCATCTACATCTGCGTGGTAGAACGATAATGTTATATTCTGTTTTCAAGCACGTGTTTGTGATATTCGCTCAACGTTACTGTCATCCACAGGAACTATTTGTAAACGCCGACAAGTTACCGGATCCTGGTCGGCTGCCCAGGCTGCATTTTTTGATGCGGGCATTGTTTTTTTACAATGGTTGACTTTGTATGCCCCATTTCTGTGCATTTCTCGTGATAGCAAGCGGACATTTCTCCTGCGTGCACGCGCGGGTTTTGAGGAGAAAACGGAGGGAGCATGCGGCAACTTGCACTTGGAACTCTGTTTGATGATTGATCTCCGAAGAAATCTAGAATGTTGTTAGAAACAGTTCCTCTGCTTGTCGGAAGGTGTCGTTCGTGACATCATCTATGTTCATAGGAACTCGAAATTGCGCTTACAAGGGCGCTGTATTTTCGAACACGAGTTTGTAGGAACAGTGAAGACATAATCCACGCGCGCTAACCAGAAAATGAGTACATACACACGCGGTAACAGATTCAACATCATATACGTGCAACAAAACTTCATCGTGGCGACCAAAAACTACAGCGCGTATTTAGATCCTTTATGAGGGAAACCATGATGATGAGAAAGAATAGTCGGTAAACTAAACCAAACAAAGGTACTCGATCGCAACTACAAGACTCGGGATATATCCATCCCCATAGCTATCAAACCCTATGCTCTCTTTGAACTGAATGCAAGTAAAAGAAAGTAGGTCATTTATGTGTGTTACCACCAAGGGCACGTTGCCTAATAAATCAAAAAATATACACATTACTGATTCCGAGAAGGATAGAATCCTGTAAACGCTCTAGATTCGATCCTTCACCAGAAACATCTACACTTTAAAAAGGGAAACTTTGTGAAAGAATGAAATTTTATTAAAATGGTGAGGATTAGAATATTGAAATGAAGGGATTTTTATTTCATGAAACTTTACCAATTAATAATATGCTATATTTGAAGTTCAAAACGATTTATAATAAAACTTTTAGAGAATAGAAAAGGATTCTAAATCCTCTAATGACATTAAATACATTTGAAACACGTTTTTTCAACCTCGTTTGACTTTAACGATTATCTTCGTACTTATGTGTTCATAGATAAGTTTGCGTAACCTTGTACACATATTTATGGGATGTTTTATGTTAATATGATATGTCAATATTGTTTTAATAATGATGAAGTTTTTTTAATATTATATTTTAATATTATATCTATAATATTTATCTAAAGATTTATGTTAATATGATATTTTATGATGAATAATGACATATTTTGGAATATCACATCTACATCTATATTTATATCCATATCTATATATTTATCTATATACATATATATATATATCTATATATATTACTATATCGTCTTTATTTCTATGTCTCTATTAATATATATATATCTATATTTGTATCCATATCTATATATATATATCTATATCTATATATCTATATCTATATCTATATCTATATCTGTATCTATATCTATATATCTATCTATATCTATATCTATATCTATATCTATATCTATGTCTATGTCTATATCTATATCTATATCTATATCTATATCCATATC
>SZWC01018983.1:17702-31928 GCA_023375785.1 Penium margaritaceum | reverse complement strand
TAGGGCGCAACTAGGGCACAACTAGGGCGCAACTAGGGCGCAACTAGGGTGCAACTAGTGTGCAAGTTGGGCGCAAGTAAGGCGCAACTAAGGCGCAACTAGCGCGCAAGTAGGGCACAAGAAGGACGCAACTAGGGCGCAACTAGGGCACAACTAGGACGTAGCTAGTGCCCAAGTAAGGCACAACTAGGGCGCAAGAAGGGTGCCACTAGGGCGCAAGTAGGGTGCAATAAGGACACAAATAGGGTACAACTAGAGCGCAACTAGGGTGCAACTAGGGCGCAACTAGGGAAAACTAGGGCGCGACTAGGGCGCGACTATGGCGCAACTAGGGCGCATTTAGGGCGCAACTAGGGCGCAAATAGGGCTCAACTAGGATGATACTATGGTGGAACTAGGGCGCAACTAGGGCGCAACTACGGTGCAACTAGTGTGCAAGTTGGGCGCAACTGGGGCGCAACTAAGGCGCAACTAGGACGCTAGTAGGACGCAACTAAGGGCGAACCTAGGGGACAACTAGGGCGTAGCTAGTGCCCAACTGAGGCGCAACTAGGGCGCAAGTAGGCGCCAGTAGGGCGCAAGTAGGGCGCAACTAGGACGCAACTAGGGCGCAACTAGGACACAACTAGGGCGCAACTAGTGCGTAACTAGGGTGCAACTAGGGTGCAAGTAGGACGCACCCAGGGCGCAACTAGGGCGCCCGGGCGCAACTAGGGCGCAACTAGGAGGCAACTAGGGCACAAGAAGGGCGCAACTAGGGCGCAACTAGGACGCAACTAAGACGCAACTAGGGTGTAAGTAGGGTGCAATTAGGGCACAAGTAGGGCGCAAGTAGGGCGCAACTAGGGCACAACTGAGGCGTAACAAGGGCACAACTAGGGCGCAATTATGGCGCAACTAGGGTGCAACTAGGGCGCAACTAGGGCGCAACTAGGGTGAAACTACGGCGCAACTAGAGCGCAACTAGAGCGCAACTACGGCGCAACTAGGGGGCAACTAGGATGCAACTACGGCGCAACTCGGGCGTAACTAGGGCGCAACTAGGGCGCAACTAGGGCGCAACAAGGGTGCAACGAGGGCGCAACTAGGATGCAACGAGGGCGCAATGAGGGCGCAACTAGGGCGCAACTAGGGCGCAACTAGGGTGAAACTACGGCGCAACTAGAGCGCAACTAGAGCGCAACTACGGCGCAACTAGGGGGCAACTAGGATGCAACTACGGCGCAACTCGGGCGTAACTAGGGCGCAACTAGGGCGCAACTAGGGCACAACTAGGGCAAAACTAAAACGCAACTAGGTCACAACTAGGGCGCAACTAGGGCGCAACTAGGGTGCAACTAGGGCGCAACTAGGGCTCAACCGGGGAGCAACCAGGGCGCAATTAGGGCGCAACTAGGGCACAACTAGGGCGCAACTAGTGCGCAACTAGGGTGCAACTAGTGTGCAAGTTGGGCGCAAGTAAGGCGCAACTAAGGCGCAACTAGCGCGCAAGTAGGGCACAAGTAGGACGCAACTAGGGCGCAACTAGGGCACAACTAGGACGTAGCTAGTGCCCAAGTAAGGCACAACTAGGGCGCAAGAAGGGTGCCACTAGGGCGCAAGTAGGGTGCAATAAGGACACAAATGGGGTACAACTAGAGGGCAACTAGGGTGCAACTAGGGTGCAACTAGGGCGTGACTAGGGCGCGACTAGGGCGCGACTAGGGCACAACTAGGGCGCATTTAGGGCGCAACTAAGGCGCAACTAGGGCGCAACTAGGACGCAACTATGGTGGAACTAGGGCGCAGCTAGGCCGCAACTAGGGCGCAACTAGGGCGCAACCAGGGTGCAACTAGGGCGCAAGTAGGGCGCAAGTAGGGCACAAGTAGGGCGCAACTACGCCACAAGTGGGGCACAACTAGGGCGTAACAAGGGCGCAACTAGGACGCAACTTGAGCGTAACGAGGGTGCAACGAGGGCGCAACGAGGGCGCAACAAGGGCGCAACAAGGGCGCAATTAGGGCGCAACTAGGGCGCAACTAGGGCACAACTAGGACGCAAGTAGGGCGCAACTAGGGCAAAACTAGGGCGCAACTAGGGTGCAACTAGGGCCCAACTAGGGCGCAACTTGGGCGCAACTAGGGCGCAACAAAGTGTAACTAAGGCGCAACTAAGGCGCAACTAAGGCGCAACTAGGGCGCAAGTAGGGCACAAGTAGGACGCAGCTAGGGCGCAACTAGGATACAACTAGGGCTTAGCTAGTACCCAACTAAGGCGCAACTAGGGCGCAAGTAGAGCGCAAGTAGGGCGCAACTAGGACGCAACTAGGGCGCAACGAGGGCGCAACGAGGGCGCAACGAGGGCGCAACGAGGGCGCAACGAGGGCGCAACGAGGGCGCAACGAGGGCGCAACGAGGGCGCAACGAGGGCGCAACGAGGGCGCAACGAGGGCGCAACGAGGGCGCAACGAGGGCGCAACGAGGGCGCAACGAGGGCGCAACGAGGGCGCAACGAGGGCGCAACGAGGGCGCAACGAGGGCGCAACGAGGGCGCAACGAGGGCGCAACGAGGGCGCAACGAGGGCGCAACGAGGGCGCAACGAGGGCGCAACGAGGGCGCAACGAGGGCGCAACGAGGGCGCAACGAGGGCGCAACGAGGGCGCAACGAGGGCGCAACGAGGGCGCAACGAGGGCGCAACGAGGGCGCAACGAGGGCGCAACGAGGGCGCAACGAGGGCGCAACGAGGGCGCAACGAGGGCGCAACGAGGGCGCAACGAGGGCGCAACGAGGGCGCAACGAGGGCGCAACGAGGGCGCAACGAGGGCGCAACGAGGGCGCAACGAGGGCGCAACGAGGGCGCAACGAGGGCGCAACGAGGGCGCAACGAGGGCGCAACGAGGGCGCAACGAGGGCGCAACGAGGGCGCAACGAGGGCGCAACGAGGGCGCAACGAGGGCGCAACGAGGGCGCAACGAGGGCGCAACGAGGGCGCAACGAGGGCGCAACGAGGGCGCAACGAGGGCGCAACGAGGGCGCAACGAGGGCGCAACGAGGGCGCAACGAGGGCGCAACGAGGGCGCAACGAGGGCGCAACGAGGGCGCAACGAGGGCGCAACGAGGGCGCAACGAGGGCGCAACGAGGGCGCAACGAGGGCGCAACGAGGGCGCAACGAGGGCGCAACGAGGGCGCAACGAGGGCGCAACGAGGGCGCAACGAGGGCGCAACGAGGGCGCAACGAGGGCGCAACGAGGGCGCAACGAGGGCGCAACGAGGGCGCAACGAGGGCGCAACGAGGGCGCAACGAGGGCGCAACGAGGGCGCAACGAGGGCGCAACGAGGGCGCAACGAGGGCGCAACGAGGGCGCAACGAGGGCGCAACGAGGGCGCAACGAGGGCGCAACGAGGGCGCAACGAGGGCGCAACGAGGGCGCAACGAGGGCGCAACGAGGGCGCAACGAGGGCGCAACGAGGGCGCAACGAGGGCGCAACGAGGGCGCAACGAGGGCGCAACGAGGGCGCAACGAGGGCGCAACGAGGGCGCAACGAGGGCGCAACGAGGGCGCAACGAGGGCGCAACGAGGGCGCAACGAGGGCGCAACGAGGGCGCAACGAGGGCGCAACGAGGGCGCAACGAGGGCGCAACGAGGGCGCAACGAGGGCGCAACGAGGGCGCAACGAGGGCGCAACGAGGGCGCAACGAGGGCGCAACGAGGGCGCAACGAGGGCGCAACGAGGGCGCAACGAGGGCGCAACGAGGGCGCAACGAGGGCGCAACGAGGGCGCAACGAGGGCGCAACGAGGGCGCAACGAGGGCGCAACGAGGGCGCAACGAGGGCGCAACGAGGGCGCAACGAGGGCGCAACGAGGGCGCAACGAGGGCGCAACGAGGGCGCAACGAGGGCGCAACGAGGGCGCAACGAGGGCGCAACGAGGGCGCAACGAGGGCGCAACGAGGGCGCAACGAGGGCGCAACGAGGGCGCAACGAGGGCGCAACGAGGGCGCAACGAGGGCGCAACGAGGGCGCAACGAGGGCGCAACGAGGGCGCAACGAGGGCGCAACGAGGGCGCAACGAGGGCGCAACGAGGGCGCAACGAGGGCGCAACGAGGGCGCAACGAGGGCGCAACGAGGGCGCAACGAGGGCGCAACGAGGGCGCAACGAGGGCGCAACGAGGGCGCAACGAGGGCGCAACGAGGGCGCAACGAGGGCGCAACGAGGGCGCAACGAGGGCGCAACGAGGGCGCAACGAGGGCGCAACGAGGGCGCAACGAGGGCGCAACGAGGGCGCAACGAGGGCGCAACGAGGGCGCAACGAGGGCGCAACGAGGGCGCAACGAGGGCGCAACGAGGGCGCAACGAGGGCGCAACGAGGGCGCAACGAGGGCGCAACGAGGGCGCAACGAGGGCGCAACGAGGGCGCAACGAGGGCGCAACGAGGGCGCAACGAGGGCGCAACGAGGGCGCAACGAGGGCGCAACGAGGGCGCAACGAGGGCGCAACGAGGGCGCAACGAGGGCGCAACGAGGGCGCAACGAGGGCGCAACGAGGGCGCAACGAGGGCGCAACGAGGGCGCAACGAGGGCGCAACGAGGGCGCAACGAGGGCGCAACGAGGGCGCAACGAGGGCGCAACGAGGGCGCAACGAGGGCGCAACGAGGGCGCAACGAGGGCGCAACGAGGGCGCAACGAGGGCGCAACGAGGGCGCAACGAGGGCGCAACGAGGGCGCAACGAGGGCGCAACGAGGGCGCAACGAGGGCGCAACGAGGGCGCAACGAGGGCGCAACGAGGGCGCAACGAGGGCGCAACGAGGGCGCAACGAGGGCGCAACGAGGGCGCAACGAGGGCGCAACGAGGGCGCAACGAGGGCGCAACGAGGGCGCAACGAGGGCGCAACGAGGGCGCAACGAGGGCGCAACGAGGGCGCAACGAGGGCGCAACGAGGGCGCAACGAGGGCGCAACGAGGGCGCAACGAGGGCGCAACGAGGGCGCAACGAGGGCGCAACGAGGGCGCAACGAGGGCGCAACGAGGGCGCAACGAGGGCGCAACGAGGGCGCAACGAGGGCGCAACGAGGGCGCAACGAGGGCGCAACGAGGGCGCAACGAGGGCGCAACGAGGGCGCAATGAGGGCGCAACAAGGGCGCAACAAGGGCGCAACTAGGGCGCAACTAGGGCGCAACTAGGGCGCAACTAGGGCGCAACTAGGGCGCAACTAGGGCGCAACTAGGGCGCAACTAGGGCTCCTCTAGGGCGCAACTAAGGCGCAACTAGGGCGCAATAAAGGCGCAACTAGGGCGCAAGTAGGGCACAAGTAGCACGCAACAAGGGCGCAACTAGGGTACAACTAGGGCGTAGCTAGTGCCTAACTAAGGCGCAACTAGGTTGCAAGTAGGGCGCCAATAGGGCGTAAGAAGGGTGCAATAAGGGCACAAGAAGGGCGCAATTAGGGTGCAACTAGGACGCATCTAGGACGCAAGTAGGGCGTAACTAGGGCGTGACGAGGGTGCAAGTAGGGCGCAGGTAGGGTGCAACTAGGGCACAACTAAGGCGCGACTAGGGTGCAACTAGGGCGCAACTAGGGTGCAACTAGGGCGCAACTAGGGCGCAACTACGGCGCAACTAGGGCGCAACTAGGGCGCAACTAGGGTGGAACAAGGGCATAACTATGGCGCAACTAGGGCGCAACTATGGCATAACTAGGGCGCAACTAGGGCGCAACGAGGACGCAACGAGGGAGAACCTAGGATGCAACTAGGGCGTAACTAGGGCGCAACTAGGGCATAACTAGGGCACAACTAGGGTGCAACTAGTGTGAAAGTTGGGCGCAACTAGGGAGCAACTATGGCGCAACTAGGGCGCAAGTAGGACGCAACTAGGGCGCAACTAGGGGACAACTAGGGCGTAGCTAGTGCCCAACTGAGGCGCAACTACGACGGAAGTAGGCGCCAGAAAGGCGCAAGTAGGGCGCAACTAGGGCGCAACTAGGGCGCAACTAGGACGCAACTAGGACGCAACTAGTGTGTAACTAGGGTGCAACTAGGGTCCAAGTAGGGCGCAACTAGGGCGCAACTAGGGTGCCCGGACGCAACAATGGCGCAAGTAGGGGGCAACTAGGGTACAACTAGGACGCAACTAGGACGTAACTAGGGCACAACTAGGGCGGAACTAGGGCGCAACTATGGCGCAACTAGGGTGCAACTAGTGCGCAACTAGGGCGCAACTAGGGCGCAACTAGGGCGCGACTAGGGCGCAACTTGGGTGCAACTAGGGCGCAACCAGGGCGCAACTAGGGCGCAACTAGGGCGCAACTAGGTTGCAAATAGGGTGCAACTGGGGGCAACTAGGGCGCAACTAGGGTGCAACTAAGGCACAACTAGGGCACAACTAGGGGGCAACTAGGACGCGACTAGGGCGCGACTTGGACGCAACTAGGGCGTAACTAGGGCGCAACTAGGGTGCAACTAGGGTGCAACTAGGGTGCAACTATGGCGCAACTAGGGAGCAACTAGGGCACAACTAGGGCGCAACTAGGGCGCAACTAAGGTGCAACTAGGGCACAAAATTGGGTACAAGTAGGACGCAACTAGGGTGCAACTATGGTACAACTAGGGTGTAGCTAGTCCCCAACTAAGGCGCAACTAGGGCGCAAGTAGGGTGCAAGTAGGGCGCACGTAGGTTAGAACTTGTGCGCAAGCAGGGCGCAACAAGGGCGCAACTAGGGCGCAACGAGGGCGCAACTAGGGCGCAACTGGGGTACAACAAGGCGCAACTAGGGTGCAACTAGGGCGCAAGTAGGGCGCAAGTAAGATGCAACTAGGGTGCAACTAGGGCACAATTAGGACGTAGCTAGTGCCCAACCAAGGTGCAACTAGGGCGCAAGTAGGGCGCCAATAGGGTGTAAGTAGGGTGCAATAAGGGCGCAAGAAAGGCGCAACTAGGGTGCAACTAGGGCACAACTAAGACGCGACTAGGGTGCAAGAAGGGTGCAACTAGGGCGCAAGTAGGGCGCAAGTAGGGCGCAACTAGGGTACAACTAAGGCGCAACAAGGGTGCAACTATGGCGCAACTAGGTGCAACTAGGGCGCAATTAGGACGCAACTAGGACGCAACTAGGGCACAACTAGGGCGCAACTAGGGCGTAACTAGGGCGCAACTAGGGCGCAAATATGGCGCAACTAGGACGCAACCAACTAGGGGGCAGACACTCACGACCGAGATCCGTGCATCGACACTACCTTGGAGCAACACGACAAACTCGCGCTACGGTGAAAACGTCGTCACACATTGCCTAAATCACACGAAGCAGCTCTTCCACCTCGCAGGGGTCTTAGCAAGACACATAACACTACTTTAGGTAGGTTAGACCAGAATACGTTTTGCTTCCGCTATTCCTATCAATCGATCATTTTCCTTCATCTGCTTTGCTGCCGCCAACGGTTCCGTCCTTCACTTGTCTTCCCATCTCGCATCAATCAGCTCCATACCTTGTTACTGCCAATCTGCTCAGTTCAACACTTGTGCCCGTCAACACCTTCCACTCTCTCGTGTCGCTCTTTTGAACCCTCAAAATCCTGACATGGTAGCAGAGCGCTAGGTTTCCAACCCTGGTTAACCGGCCACCATGCTCCCAGTACTCATGTTCGCAGTCGCAACTGTGGTTGTTGGCCTCCTTCCGTCCCGCGCCGTGCCAGAAAATGACAATGCAGATGCGGACACCACAACTGAGCCCTCTTTGCTCGACGTTTCCCAAATCTCCATAGAAGATGGAGAACCTCCGCCGGTGACACTTCTTGCGACATCGGACTCGCTCTACATCGAACAAGTCCTCCATTCAGGGTGTGCCATCCATGCACTCAAATATGCTGACATCACCACGCCGCTGGCAACACCAGTGACCATCACCTGCGCAACCAATGGCATGACATCGCTCTGCCGCTACTCCGCTACCCTTTCGTCTCCGGCAGCACCAAGTGGACAGATCCGGGGCTTCCATACCCCTGACCTTCGACATAATCTCATCTCAGTTCATCAACTTCAGAAGGAAGGAGTGAACATCTTCTTCCCCGCCTACGGGTCAGAAGCCCAACTCACAATTGCTCACAATAAACCACTGGCAACCTTCACCGTTCGCAACAACCTCTATCGAGTGCAGATTCCCCGCACGATAGCTATCTTCGCTGTCGAAGCCGATGTTCAACCCTCCGCTTGTGATTGTCGGAGTCTGTCCCATCCTCTGCTCCTGTATCATCACCGTCTGGGTCATCCCACTTTCAACGCGCTTCTTCGTCTCCAGGCCAAAAACACGGTGAAAGGCCTGCCGCCCCTCTCACCACTAACCCGTCTTGCAGGACCACCTTGCACTGCATGTAGTCTCGGAAAATTAAGAGCATCTCCTCACCCTCCTCGAACCGCACGAGCAGCAAGACCTCTGGACATCCTCCACATGGATCTCGTGGGACCAATTCCTCAAACCTCTCTTCAAGGCTATGAGTACTTCCTCACTATTGTGGACGGCCATTCTCGTTTCCACGCAACAATTCCCCTCAAGTCGAAGCTCATGCCAAGCCTGCCTTTATCAAGTGGTCCAAGTATCAAATGAACCGCCTCAACCGGTCCATTGGTAAAATTTGGACTGACAGAGGAGGTGAATTTATGTCTCATGAACTCCGTGAATTTCTGACAGAACGTTGCATTGGGCATGAAATGAGTGTACCAGAAGCACCAGAGCAGAATAGAGTTGCATAAAGCCGGAATGGGTTCCTGGTTGCCCTCACTCGCACTCTACTCATGTATGCAGGGGCACCAGAAACCTTCTGGACCTATGCACTCCGCTATGCCACCAGAGTGCACAACTACTATCCAGCCAAGCACCTTCACGACATCACCCCAGCAGAACTTTGGTTGGGATATAAGCCTGACGTCTCCAAACTACGAGTATGGGGTTCTAGAGCCTACGTCCTGATCAACAAGGCTGACAGAGCTCACGCTCATCTCTCCAAGGTTGACCCACGAGCCTCACACTGCATGTTCATTGGGTTCGCTCTCAACTCTTCTGGGTACTTGTTCTACGAGCCCAAACTCAAACGGGAAACCTGCAGCACGGATATCCACTTCGACAATATTACTCCCTTCTTCCGTCAATCAGCCCCTATCTCCACGACTCCTCTTACCTGGACCTCTTCCCAGAACAACCCACAGTGTCTGCAACTCCGGCCATCCATCCTCCACCAGCTACTCCATCCTCACCAGTCCCCCATTCAACAGCATCCACTCCACGAGCACTCTCTCCCGCACACACTCCTGATCATCCATGACCAAGCTCACTACCACCGCTCACTCTTGACCCTGACTACAAAACTATCTCTGAGCATCTCCTAACACTCGGACATCCATTTCCCTCAACAGCGGCCGCAGCAGCATCAGCGCCAACAACAGCAGTAGCAGATACAGAAGGAGCTGCAGCAGCCACAACATCTAGGGTACCTGCGCCACAAAATCTGCCAGCAGCAGAGCCCGTGCTACGGCGATCCACCAGAAACAAAGCAGCAGCCTCTCTTTGGACAACCCACGACACGGATGGGGACCTGAACATCCAGGAAGACCGCCATGTTGAGCTTCGTCGCACCTCCTTTCCGCCTTCCTGGATTGCAGCAGGCGACAACCTCACCTCTCTTCGACAACCAACTCCTCGCATGTACCCCCAACACCGTCACTATCCACGCATCCCTCTCCTCGGTACCACCAGTACCACAGCTCCGATTGCCACCCCCAACACATATGATGAAGCCGTGAACGGACCCCAAGCAGACCAATGGTGCGCCGCTATTGCCAGGGAGCTGGCCTCCTTCAAGGCTACTGCCACCTACACTGATGTGCCTCGACCACCACACACCAATGTGGTCGCCGGCAAACGGGTCTTCCGTGTCAAGACTCATCTGGGGATGCCAACAGAATTGAAGGCTCGCTACGTGGCCAAAGGATTCTCACAGCGATACGGCGTGGACTTCTTTGACACATTCTTGCCCACCGCCAAACCTCACCACTCTCAGAGCCCTACTACACATTGCAGCCACATAAGACATGGAGCTGCACGCCATGGACGTATCCACGGCCTTTCTTCATGGAGACCTACACGAAACTATCTATCTGGCATGCCCTGAAGGCTACACTCCAGTCCAGCTTAACACTGTCTGGAGGCTGCACTGCCCAGTCTACATGCTCAAACAATCTCCTCGCGAATGGCATGTCAAACTCCAAGCAACTCTCCTCGACCTGGGATTCACAGTCTCCTCTGCCGATCCCAGTCTCTTCCTTCGCTCTCGGCCAGCGGAACAGACCTACATTCTGGCCTATGTAGATGACCTGGCTCTTGCCTCCACCAATCCCAGTGCTCTCCAGTAACTAAAGCAAGCTCTCCTAGGACGATTCACCATGAAGGACCTTGGGGAACTGAACCACTACCTGGGGATCGACATCAAGAGGGATCAAGAGGAGCGGGTCATCACTCTCTCTCAAGAGCCCTACATTGCTTCACTACTCAAGCACTTTGGGCTCGAGAACAGCAATGGGGCCCCAACCCCCCATGACAGTGGACCACAAGCTCACCACACCAGCGTACACAGTCTCATCACCTTCCCCTGAACCCTATCCTGAGCTGGTTGGATCCCTCATGTATGCAATGGTCTGCACTCGTCCCGACCTCGCTTTCCCTCTCAGTGTGCTGTCCCGATATGTGGGAGATGGAAATCACAGTGATCAACACTGGAAGGCAGCAAAATGAGTTCTGCGATATCTGGACGATACTGCGTCCTTCTGCCTCGAGCTGGGAGGTACCCAGTCAATCACACTGGAAGGGTACAGTGACTCTTCCTGGGCCGACGACCAAGCCAACCGAAAGTCGTCACAGGGTTATGGCTTCCACCTTGGCTCAGGACTAATCAGCTGGCGGTCCACCAGGTCATCCTCTGTCTCACTCTCCTCCTGTGAGGCAGAACTCTATGCAGGGACCATGGCTGCTCAAGAAGCCGTTTGGCTGAAATACCTCCTGCAAGTCCTGTGATACTCGCAACCACGCCCAAGTATGTGGTGTGACAACCGGAGCACCATCGCTCTCACAGAGAATCCAGTCTTTCATGGGAAAACCAAGCACATTGAGCTGCGCTTCTTCATCAGGGAAAAGGTGCAGGCAAAAGAAATCCTGGTTTAGCATGTGGCCTCAAAAGCCAACAGGGCTGACATCTTCACCAAGGCCCTAGATCAGGCACAGCATGCAAACCTGGTATATCTTCTAGGCCTCAGGCCCAGAGACACCTGAAGTTTCCTCGCTTGTTCCCTTCACGGGGGGGTGTCGGAAATAAAAGAAGAAAACCAGCAAGAAGACTGGTGCACGTCCACACAAAAACAAGAAAAGAACTGCACAAATCTCAACAGACACCCACGACCGAGATCCGTGCACCGACACTACCTTGGAGCAACACGACAAACTCGCGCTGCGGCGAAAAAGTCGTCACACATTGCCTAAATGACACGAAGCAGCACTTCCACCTCGCAGGGGTCTTAGCGAGACACAGAACACTACTTTAGGTATGTTAGACCATAATACTTTTTGCTTCCGCTATTCCTATCAATCAATCAGTTTCCTTCATCTGCCTTGCTGCCGCCAGCGGTTCCGTCCGTCACTCGTCTTCCCATCTTGCATCGTTCAGCTCCATACCTTGTTACTGCCAATCGGCTCAGTTCAACACTTGTGCCCGTCAACGCCTTCCACTCTCTCGTGTCGCCCTTTTGAACCCTCAAACTCCTGACACGTAGCTAGTGCCCAACTAAGGCACAACTAGGGCGCAAGTAGGGTGCCAGTAGGGCGCAATTATGGTACAATAAGGGCACAAATATGGTACAACTAGGGTGCAACTAGGGCGCAACTAGGGCGCGACTAGGGCGCGACTAGGACCCAACTAGAGCGCAACTAGGACGCAAGTAGGGTGCAACTATGGTGCAACTAGGGCGCAAATAGGGCGCAACTAGGGTGCAACTAGGGCGCAACTACAGCGCAACTAGGGCGCAACTAGGGCGCAACTAGGGCGCAACTAGGGCACAACTAGGGTGCAACTAAGGCGCAAGTATGGCGCAAGTAAGGCGCAAGTAGGCCCAGCCTACGTTTGTGTGACCCCGCTTTAGTTTCTATGACCCGGCTTTGGTTTCTGTGACCCAGCTTTGGTTTATGTGAACCGGCTTTGGTTTATGTGACCCGGCTTTGGTTCATGTGACCCAGCTTTGGTTTCTCTGACCCGGCTTTCGTTTCTGTGGCCCAGCTTTGGTTTCTGTGATCCGGCTTTGGTTTATCCAGCTTTGGTTTCTTTGACCCGTCTTTGGTTTCTGTGACATGTCTTTGGCTTCTATGACCCGGCTTTCGTTTCTGTGACCCGGCTTTGGTTTCTATGACCCGGTTTTGGTTTCTGTGACCCGGCTTTGGTTTCGGTGACCAGGCTTTGGTTTCTGTTGCCCGGCGTTAGTTTCTGTGACCCGGCTTTGGTTTCTGTGACCCGGCTTTGGGTTATGGGACCCGGCTTTGGTTTCTCTGACCCGGCTTTGGTTTTTGTGACCCGGCTTTGGTTTCTGTGACCGGGCTTTGGTTTGAGAGACCCGGCTTTGGTTTCTGTGACCCGGCTTTGGGTTCTGTGACCCGGCTTTGGTTTCTGTGACCCAGCTTTGGTTTCTGTGACCCGGCTTTTATTTCTGTGACCCAGTTTTGGTTTCTGTGACCTGGCTTAGATTGATGTGACCCGGCTTTGGTTTCTGTGACTTGGCTTTGGTTTATGTGACCCAGCTTGGGTTCTGTGACCCGGCTTTGGTTTCTGTGACCCAGCTTTGGTTTCTGTGACCCGGCTTTTATTTCTGTGACCCAGTTTTGGTTTCTGTGACCTGGCTTAGATTGATGTGACCCGGCTTTGGTTTCTGTGACTTGGCTTTGGTTTATGTGACCCAGCTTGGGTTCTGTGACCCGGCTTTGGTTTCTGTGACCCAGCTTTGGTTTCTGTGACCCGGCTTTTATTTCTGTGACCCAGTTTTGGTTTCTGTGACCTGGCTTAGATTGATGTGACCCGGCTTTGGTTTCTGTGACTTGGCTTTGGTTTATGTGACCCAGCTTGGGTTCTGTGACCCGGCTTTGGTTTCTGTGACCCAGCTTTGGTTTCTGTGACCCGGCTTTTATTTCTGTGACCCAGTTTTGGTTTCTGTGACCTGGCTTAGATTGATGTGACCCGGCTTTGGTTTCTGTGACTTGGCTTTGGTTTATGTGACCCAGCTTGGGTTCTGTGACCCGGCTTTGGTTTCTGTGACCCAGCTTTGGTTTCTGTGACCCGGCTTTTATTTCTGTGACCCAGTTTTGGTTTCTGTGACCTGGCTTAGATTGATGTGACCCGGCTTTGGTTTCTGTGACTTGGCTTTGGTTTATGTGACCCAGCTTGGGTTCTGTGACCCGGCTTTGGTTTCTGTGACCCAGCTTTGGTTTCTGTGACCCGGCTTTTATTTCTGTGACCCAGTTTTGGTTTCTGTGACCTGGCTTAGATTGATGTGACCCGGCTTTGGTTTCTGTGACTTGGCTTTGGTTTATGTGACCCAGCTTGGGTTCTGTGACCCGGCTTTGGTTTCTGTGACCCGACTGTTGTTTCTGTGACCCGGCTTTGGTTTCAGTCACTGGCTTAGGTTTCTGTGACCCGGCGTTGGTTTCTGTGACCGGGCTTTGGTTTGAGAGACCCGGCTTTGGTTTCTGTGACCCGGCTTTGGTTTCCGTGACCGCGCTTTGGTTTGTGAGACCCGGCTTTGGTTTCTGTGACCGGGCTTTGGTTTCTGTGACCCGGCTTTGGTTTTTGTGACTCGGCTTTGGTTTCTGTGACCCGGCTTTGGTTTATCTGACCCAGCTTTGGTTTCTTTGGCCTAGCTTTGGTTTCTTTGTACCAGCTTGGTTTATCCAGCTTTGGTTTCTTTGACCCGGCTTTGGTTTATGTGACCCGTCTTTAGTTTCTATGACCCGGCTTCCGTTTCTGTGATCTGGTTTTGGTGTATGTGACCCGGCTTTTGTTTTTGTGACCCGGCTTCGGTTTATGTGACCCGGCCTTAGTTTCTGTGACCCGGCATTGCTTTCTGTGACTCGGCGTTGGTTTCTGTGACCCGGCTTTGGTTTCTGTGACCCGGCTTTGGTTTCTGTGACCCGGCTTTGGTTTCTGTGACCCGGCTTTGGTT
>SZWC01018982.1:33348-34527 GCA_023375785.1 Penium margaritaceum | reverse complement strand
ATAGTACAAGGTGGAGTCAGATCAAATCTCAAGGCACAATGCTCTCAAAGTACTTGTTTAAAGAATTCTTTATGAAGTCCTTGCTAAACAAGATCTTCAAACCATGTAGTACGAAAAGGTCACGCCACATATTCATTATACAAACCTGACAATTGTAGTAATTCTATGGTCCTAAGAAGAAGGAAATGCACGGGTGTATCTCTTGTGTTGTCCATCAGAAACACTCTTAGTTACACTTCCACAACCTACTTCCACTATTGGGGGAGCAAGGACTCAATGTTCGTACCCCCTCTTGCATTTCAGGGGTGTATCTCACGGACAGTCAAACTAGTAAACTAGTGTACTGATACATTTGCATACAATTTTGTACGATACACTCCCTGGTCCACTCTCCCAATAGACTCAACGTGTTGGGGGTGAGGGGGAGTCAAGATTGCATTTGAGGGCACAATGCTATCAACGGTTTTGTTATAAACAAAATGCTATGAAGTCTTTGCCTAGTCGGATCTGTGTAAACCATTAACTTCAAGAATTTCAAGGTACATATTTGTTCCATAAAGTTGCTGATTGAAGTGAATCGACAATCCAAAGCGTTGTTTTAGGAGGCAAAAGTGTATCTCTTGCGCTTCCCATCCCATACACTCTCAGGTACACTTCCCTAATACACTTTCAATATCATGAGAGAGGGGGGACCCGACGGGGGCAAATGCCTTCCCTTCCAATTCAATCCTCCATATATGCAGTAGCAGAGGACAAAAGAGATATCTAACGGCTTCTTATGCGTGAGCCGGATGCACTTGTGGGATGACCACTTATAAGGGGATGACTCATCAGGTGGTTCATTGGTCGGTCCAGGTTGCCAATGGCTAGTGAAAGTGATGGCCAAGGTGGTTCGAGACGGGGCAGAATATTTATTGAGAGTGCTTTGAATTTTTCAAGTGGTGGAGATTTCTTGGTCCTTGTGGTCATCTTCTTTATTCTGACATCCCCTGTGAAGATGACCACTATGTGTTGTCCCTGAGTAGGAATGAAGATTCAAGGACCTTGCTATTCGATGGAGGTGGTGGAAAGGGGAGAGAGCCCAAGGTAGGTCGAGGAGGTGGTGGCGGCAGCTGATTCAATGAAAGTTGGTAGGGTGTGTTAGTGTGTAGATGATAAAGCTGATATCCATGAGTGCAT
>SZWC01018982.1:5848-28348 GCA_023375785.1 Penium margaritaceum | reverse complement strand
CTCAAGAGCTGTGAGGGAGAAGAGCTCTCGCGAGCTGTGAGGAGGGATCAAGATGGGAGGACTTAGGCGCAAGAGGATATCAAGGGAAGCGAATTGACGAGTTTTTTGCAAAGAATGAGTCCAAACTACAAGCGAGCGTGACCCCTATCGGGTCGCGTGCCTACTGCTCACGTGATTCAGCACAAAGCGTGGCAAACCACAATGAGCGCATGTAGCTCGCTTGGCAAAACACCAAGCATATCCTAGGAAACCAGCACAACATGACAGACACAATGCGACAGCGCAAGAACATTACACGCATGGCCCAACAGGGCAGTTTCAAGCAGGACTTGTCTGGGCTCGCTAACCAACGAATCATTTAGGCTTGCTAACTAGTAAAAATTGTTTTCTACTTTAACACAATAGAGTAAGCGAGTGCAGGTGGCGCGAGCAGAAATCTTGAACACCACGACACTAGCCCCAGCGAGCCGACAGAGATGGTCGGCAGGGACAAAGCTGACCGCCAGGAGGGATAGAGGGCCGCACTAGAGGCACCAACCATGCCTCAACACACAAGGCCACCACGCCAATTGAAGCACTCAGTCGTAATTACGTCCCAAAACACCTGCACAAGTGCACGTCGCGAGAAGCACCCTACCAGAAACACTCCACCAATGGCACCTCACTAGCAGCACCTGTCTAGAAGCGCCTCACCCAGGAGCATCCCACCAGAAGCACTCCACTAGAAGCACCTCACCAGCAGCACCCTTCCAGAAGCGCCTTATTGAGGAGCATCCACTCAAAGCAGAGGACCGAAGCATCCTGCCAAAAGCACCCGGCCGGTACACCCCGCCAGGAGCACCATACTGCCAAGAGCGGCAACCCTGAAGCGCCTAGCAAGGCGAGAGGGCTCCAAGGGAGAAAATCAAGGGCGTGCATCCCACCACCCAGAGGCACATGACAACAGAGGCACCAAAAGGACACGAGGGGAGGGGGGTAGAGGGAATAGACGGGACAGGGGAATGGACAGGGATGGATGTGAGACACCACGCTGCCGACGGAGGGCATCGGATGTGGACAGTCCTGTAAGAGACACACTCACGAAGAGGAGAAGCACAAAGCAGGGGAAAAACCAGAGATGCAACATACAAGCGGTCATCAAGCAGAGGACCAAATGCCGCAGGCAACGAGAGTGGAGAGAGAAAGAAAAGGAAGCCTCAGTCCAACGGGGGGAGGGTTTGAAGACCGACAGAAGCGATACTCAAAGTGAAGGCAAGCTGGTGGAGAGACTTTGTGAGAAAGTTTGCAAGCTGAAACTTGGCAGAGATGAACCAGAGAGAGACGTCGGCTACTGCGACCACTTCGCGAGCATAGTGGTGCTCAACATTGTTGTGCTTAGTGCGACGATGAAGCGCACAAGCGTTGTTGGCAATGGCCAACCCACTCTCACTGTCTGTGTGGAGAGACACAGCCAAGGTGGGAAGACGATGCTTGTCGAGAAGGCGACAAAGCCACACCGCCTCATTAGTAGCACCACCCAAAGCCATGTACTTAGCCTCCCCAGTGCTACGAGCGACAAAGCCCTGCTTCCCGCTACGCTAGGAGACGGAAGCAGTGCCGAGGAGGAATACAAAGAGGAATGCCCGACCCAACCTAGAAGACGAGGCCAACACGTGCAGACCCAAGGACATAGCAAAGGACGTACACGACCACCTGAAGGTGGACTGTGCGAGGCTTGCGGGCATACTAGGCGAGGACATTCACCGCGTAGGCGATGTCAAAATGAGTGGTGCCAGCTACGCACGTGAGCGCACCAATGAATGACTGAAACGTGACGGCAGACTCCAACGCACCCGACTCGGTGTGGTGGGCCACACGAAGGATGAGCGCTCCTGATGGACAAACAAGCAGCCGGGAAGACGCTCAATCTGATTCTTCAAGAACATGGCCGTAAGGCCAACGTCCTTCATACGGTATGCCAAGGAGAGGAGAACCTTTGCCTCGAGGATCGCGGAGGAGGAAGGAGAGGTGATGAGGAGGTCATCCGCATACACCATAATGAAGGCGGGTGCGAGAGTCGTGCCAGCGATGAAGAGGGAGGGGTCAGACTGGCTAGGATGGAAAATGCCATGGACAAGGGTAGAAAAGAGTTCCTCGTTCCAACGAGGAGACTGGCGGAGACCGTAGAGCGTGCAACGGAGGCGACTGTCTTGTCTGGTACCATCGAAGAAGCCAAGAGGCTGGACCATGTACAACTCCTCCTTAAGACGACCGTGGAGAAATGCATTGTTCACGTCCATCGGGTGAAGCTCCCACTGAAAGTGAGTCGCGACACAGATGGCAACGCGACACATTGTAAAGCGGCCTGAAGTAGCGTAGGTGTTGTTAAACTCTACGGCGGGAACCTGGGAGTAACCCTTGGTGGTGAGGCGAGCCTTGTACCGGTCGAGGCCACCCGAGGAGTAGGGGAGTAGGGGAGTAGAAAGAGGAGTAGGGGAGATGAGCTGGGGATACATGGGTGATGACACGATGACGGTAGGAAGCGGGCAAGGGAGGGGATAAGAAGAGGAAGGAGATGGGATGGAGGGGAAAGGGGGAAGAGGTACAAAGGGGACCCGGGAGGGAGAGGGAGGGGAGGACGTAAGGTTTAGTGGCGTGGAAGAAACCATGGGAGGAACAAACAGAGGGGAAGATAAGAGAGGGGATGAGGAGGAAGGCAAAGGGACGATGGGGAGAGGGACAGAGGCACAGGTAAGAGCGCGAGCGGTGCGAGAACGGGTACGGGAAGAAATAGGTGAGGAGGGAGGAGGAGTGTCCAGGAAGAAATGAGGAAGCGGAGATGCAGGGACGGGAGAAGCAGGAAGAAGCGCGTGAGGGGAGAGAGGAGGACAGGGAGGAGGGATGGAAGGATGAGCCCAGGCAGAATGTGTGGACATCCACCATAGTTGTCCTCGGTGTTCGATGAGGGCCCCTCCATCGACGTCGGGACAGCGTTCCGCATCGATGTCACGTCGATGCCGATGGGAACCTAGCGCACACTCCAGGCTGACCCAGCGGCCCCTCAAACACCAGTGGACCCCTGAATTACTGGGAAATCCCAACGACGACGAGTTCGACTCTCAGCCATTGTTTTAATTTTTTTTCATATCTTTGTACAACTGTATGGTTCTCAACATGTGTACTTGCCATGTTGCATAGTATACCTGAATCAGCCTACTGGCCATGCCATGCGGCATCTCCACATGGCAAAGCACATCAACAGCCGTGTTGTCTAGAGACTAGGAGATATGCTACATCCCAATCACGACCACGCATTTTTCCAACCCGGCAACAAGTCAACATATATTCTGCTTTCATGGCTACATGTATTACCTCGGGAAAAATCCAATATCCTCCTCCTAGGACGTTGTAGCCATGGGATGCACTGCAGGATTGACGATTTTGATCCATTCCATCGAAATCGTCGATCTATGGGCCGTTTTAAACCGACCCCCTTGTCGATTCGACCAGACCCCAGTCCTCGTCGCGACGACGGTTGGTTTGAATGGAGAGCGCAACACAGAGGAGTCAGTCACACGCCTTCTCTCTCTTTGATGTCAGCCTCAACAGTTAGCCATCACCGGCCAATTGTTGAGGCCCTCCAGCATGGGCTCTCAGGTAGGGAGCTCCGCCAATATCTCTACAGCATCAAGCTAGTTTGATGCGGCCAGGTGGAACCCACCAAAGAAGAAACAACTATATGGTGATTTCCTCACCAAAGAGCTTCGCAAGCACATTGAGCCGTGTCCCACAGAAGCCAAGAATCCAGGATGGCGTTGCGGCTCATGTGGGAAGAAAGGCAGTGCGACATGTGACCGCATCCGCGGTCACTTTGCAGGCAACAACCCCAACGTCAACAAGTGCCCGCATCCCCCACCCTTGTGCCGAGATGTCCTCGGTTTGGAGCGCTGCCCGCCCCCTGCTGGCTGGCACCCGGTCAACGTCAGTTTGTACAAGGGAGAGGGGAAGGAGTGGGGCACAAAGGTCAAGGCGGTGGAGTGGATGAAACTCTGGGAGAAGCAACAGCAGGTGGAGCAGGCAGCGATGGGTGGCTTGACTCTGGAGCCAGACAGTGGCAAAGAAGCAACGAATAGTCAGTAGCAGCAGAGGCAGCCGGCAACAACAATACTAGAGGGTGAGGTTCTCTTGTTTGACATCAACAAATAGGCCTCCTTCCGGCAGACAACCATGGTACAGCACTCTGACCAGTCAAACAATGAACGCTATCAGCTTAGCATTGTCAAGCTGATGGCCATTGCTGCCCAACCCATCTCTTTTTGCCGTGAGGCCGTGCTCATGCAGGTTGTGAAAATGCAAAGAAGACCACCGCTACTTTTTGGCTGCCTGCTAGGTCCACAATAGTGGATTTCCTGTTTCCAAAACTCCACAAGGAACTGGAGGAGCTGGATGCTCCTCTGAAGCAGGGTTGGAGCACATACGGCTGCAGTCTAGCTATGGATGAGTGGTCTAGCCGTCAGTTCAGACCGATCTATAATTCCATGGCTTTCAACGCCATGGGTTCTTTCCACCTCTTTTCCCGTGATGCAAGTGGACTAACCACAGACACGGACCATGTTGCAAGCATGATTGAGGCTGCAATTGACATTTTTGGGGAGGACAAGTAGTTTCTGTCATTACCGACAACGCTTTTGTGAACAAGAAAGCCTTTCTGAGGATGAAGTTTCCTCGACTCGTTTTCCAGAGATGCTGTGCTCACAACGTCAACCTAATCATGGGGGATGTGGGCAAGTCTGCTTGGGGGTCAAGTGTGATTTTGTGGTGTGAGAAGATTGTGGCCTTTTTTAGGAACAATGCTATGCCCCGGAAGTGGCTGAAGGAGAGGACGGGAGGGAAGGTGTTGAAAGTGCTTTTTGACACCTGCTTTGCCTGGGTCTTCTCCATGGTGGAGAGACTGCTGTAGCTACGGGATGAGCTTGAAACATTTGTGGACTTGGATCTTTGGAAGACGATTGGTTCTCACAAGGATGCTTCATTTCGGTCAAAGAAGCGAGAGGTGAGTTGTTTCATCAAGAGAAGGGTCTTGTGGCTGCAGGTGGGTCATCTGAAGGAACTACTGCAGCCACTGACTGTCGTACTCAGGGTTGCTGACAAGCCTGGTGGGGGTGCTTGTGAGATCTATGAGGGGTTGTTGGATTGTGCTGAGCAGCTGAAGTCACTGTCTGTGAAAAAGGGCAGGAAGCCGAGAAGGGTGGCGGACGGTCATGTGAACTTTGTGCTGGGTAGGTTGGAGACTCGTTGGTCTAGGGACATGTCCTGTCCCTTGTATGCTGCAGCTCACCGGATCCACCCTGAGCATTTCAAAAATGACCTCTCTAAGGACAGCAACACTTTAGCGGCTTGGCAGGCAGTGGTTAAGGCCTTGGTTCCGGATGACAAGTAGGACCAGATGATGAAGGAAATAGGGGCTTTCCAGAACGCGCAGACAATGGTGGTGAGTGACCCTATGGTCACTCCTTGGAGGAATGCAAAGGCAATTACTGCAGTTGCCAAGGTGCAGTGTGGTACAATGTTTGCGGTGGAGTGGCATGTCAATTATATGTGCAACGTTTCCTTTGCTGAGGGATCTTGCGCTGAAGGTGTTGTCACAGCCATGCTCATCATCTTAATGCAAACGTGTCTTTTCCACACACAAGCTCATCCACACCGCCAGGCGCAACAGGTTGAAAGTGGAGACACTAGAGCTATTGGTACGATGCAATGTGTGATTGCGAAATCAGTATGGGCGCATTGGGAGAAAGGCAACAGGAGGGCTTGCGGCAGCAGAAGCAGCAAAAGCAAAAGTAGCAGCAGAGGCAGAACAAGCAGAAGCAGATGGAAGTAAGGATGATGGTGACATCGTGGAAGAAGAGTGGGTTCTCAGTGAGCCAGAGGAAGACATGGAGAGTGATGACAAGGAGGGAGAAGATGAGGAGGAAGAGGCAGCATAGGTAGAAGATGATGTTGTGGAAGTGATGGCGTCGGTTCGTGTCATGACTGACATGCCAGGACTTCCACATGCATGGCCTGTCCGTGTCCGTGAAGAAGAGAAGCCAGTAGCCAAGAATGCTCCTGGGAAACAGGGGAGGGGCAATGAGGAGTACCAAGGTGAGGGAGAGGAGAACCTGGATGAGGGTGCTGAAAGTGAGCAAGGTGAGGGAGGAGAGAAGGAGGCTAATGCAGCAGACAAGGGAGATGAGAGGGCAGGAGAAAGGGGTGAAGGTGGAAAGGAAGGAGAGGAGGGTCAAGAGGGTGATGTAGCTACTAGTGTAGCTGGTGAAACACCAGGATCAGGTACAGATGTGATGGATGTTGCAGCATCACCAACACGCAGAAGGGCATCCATTGGATTATTTAGGGTTGGCCCTGCCGGTATTGCTGTAGGAAGAGGAAAAGCACCAACTGCAGCAGCTAAAGCAGTAGCAGTCAAACGCTCTGCAGCAGTAGTAATTGCTGTAGCAAGCAAGGCTACAAAGCGCAAGCAGGCTACAAAGAAGTAGACGTTGTAGCAGCAACTAAAAAGGACCATGATGTTTTCAAATGCCAAGTAATACATTGGCTTCTTTTTTCCTCCCCACTCCCTTCCACTATAGTGATGGAATGTTTGACCCTCTCTCTTGTGTCTATTCTAGTAGAAGCGAAGTAGAAAATGTTGGTTATTCATGGTTATTGATAATGGTGGCTGTGCAATGAAATGCAAGCAACAATAGTTCATTGATAATGGTGCAAGTATAGCTCAGTGCAATACTATGCAAGCTGTCTTAAGGTGTGTTTTGTGCAAAGGTAGGCAGCATTTCAAGTTATGACTAAGGGAGGACAGAATTGGCATGCTTAAAGTGACAGAAAGTAAAATGATAGCATAGGAAAACAGGTGGAACACATAGGCTGAAACTGTTTTCTGTGAAAGTGTGCCTTTTAAGGTTTATTTTTGTGTTCTTGACTACTCCTTTCTAGGCTTTGGTGGCCACTTTAGGCTCTTATATGTGCAGTCACATCGATGTCCCTGGAGACAGATCCATTGATGTATCAATGGGCATTGATGGGCGTCGATGTGAGATGGCCCAAGGTCAGCACTGGCATCCACGAGTGGGGGCAAGAGGGGACACCGAGAAGAGAATCCGGGTTGGGGACAAGTGGGTGGGGGGAAATTGCCGCAGGAGGAGATGGATAGGGGAGGGGAACCGGCCACGAAGGGGACCAAGAGGGAGAAGGAGGTAGGGGGGAAGGGTCTCGCAAGATAGGACGTCAATAAGAGGAGGAAGGGGTGAGGCGTGGACAGAGGAGGCGGCAAGGGGTGATGACAAAGGAGACGCTGTCACCGCGACGAGGACGGGATCTCCCACGAGATCGACAAGGGAGGATAGCCCTGAAGGGGTGTCCTCCGGGACGTCCTCAATAGAGAGGAGAACAGGATCTGCACAAAAAGTGGGAGAAGTCGCACGAGGGGAGCCCACAGCCTGGTCCGTCGTCAGAGCAAAGGGGATAAGAGGGGAGGGGGGAAGCCGAGAGGAGAGACAGGCGACGGCACGCTAAACAGCAAGAGAGGAGGGAGGGGAGAGACAGACGGCGGACCGCCACGGCGGTGAGAGGAAGGGAGGCGCGGGAGGAGATGGAGGTGTGGGGGAGAGAGCGGGCAGAGAGGGGGGAGGTGGGACAAGAGGTAAGGTAAAGGGCAAAGGACTAGGGGGGAGAGGAGGGGACACAGACGCAGGAGGAGACCCCCTTGAGGAGGTGGGTACAAGCATGGAAGAAATGAAAAGAGTTCCAAGACGGGGCGGTATGGGAGACGAAGAGGGCGAGAATGAAGTGGGAACGGGGGGAAGGGGGTGAGAGGTCGGCGGTGGGGCGGAAGAAGCGGGCATAAGAGAAGGGAGAGGAGCGGAGGTGGCTAAATGCAGAGTAGACAAATAGGGGGTCACAAAGGGAGGCGAAGAAGGGGAAGGGGCATCAGCAACCACAAGGCCATTGGAGGTGTAGGCCGTGGAAGAGGTCGGGGGAGGGAGATAGCGCTCCACACGGAAGGCGCCATAAGTCATCTGCTCGTAAAAACGAGTGTGACTGCGCTCGATGAGGCGATGGGCGACCGGGTCCCAGAAACGGTGTGCTCGAGAATGAGGCGCCATGCAAAGGGTGACACAGAGCCAGAGAAGCGGATCGAGCTTGCCTGATCGAGAGAGGGGAGTAAGGTAGATGAAAGCCATGGTGCCCCAGACCACAACCTGACTAAGGTCACCACGTTGACCAAAGAAAAGCTGGAATGGCATGGTTTTCGGGGCAAGAGGGCCATGCGGGGGGACGAGTGGGTGGAAGCTTCCGGAGGACAAGATTGAAAGGAAAGAGGGACAAAGACACAGGTAAGAGCACGAGCGATGTGAGAGTGGGTACGGGAAGAAACAGGTGAGGAGGGAGGAGGAGTGTCAATGGCAGAATGAGGAAGCGGAGATGTAGGGATGGGAGGAGCATGAAGAAGCGCACGAGGGGAAAGAGGAGGGGGAGGAGGGAGGGAAGGACGAGCCCAGGCAGTATGTGTGCGCATCCACGAGTGGGGGTGAGGGGTAAAACTGAGAAGAGAATCCGGGCTGGGGACGGGCTGGTGGGGCGAAACTGCCAGAGGAGGAGACAGGTGGCGGGTGGAGCCGGGTGGCTCTTGATGCTTGTGAGGGAGAGCACTGAGAGTTAGCCGCGGGGCCAACTTTTGCTCTTGGCTATGAGGGGGAGGAAGCTCTTAAGAGCAATGAGGGGGGAGGGCTCTTAAGAGCTTTGAGGGGGGATTAAGGTGGAGGGACTTGGGCGCGAGAGGAGATCGAGGCGTGTGAATTGAAGAGTTTTTGTGTCAAGAATGAGTCCAAACTGCGAGCGAGCGTGACCCCTATTGGGTTGTGTGCCTACTGCTTGTGTGGTTTGCCACAAAGTGTGGCATACCACACTGAGCGCATGCAGCTTGCTCGACAGAACACTGAGCGTAGCTCAAGAAACCCATATAGCGCGACAGACACAACGCGACAACGCAAGAACACTACACGCATGGCCCAAAACGGCAGGTTTGAGCAGAACATGTAGGACTAATCTAGGCTTGCTAACCAATGGATCATTTAGGCTTGCTATCTAGTGAGAATTGTTTGCTACTTTAACGGCATCGATCAAGTTTCACTTGATGTAGCGATTGAGGTACCGCATGGCTGACAGTCGAGCAAGTGTTTTCTAGCAAGCTTAAAATCTTAGAAGTTAATCAGCTAGTATTAATCGCAATGTATGTGTGTGACCGAAAGAGTTGACTTTAAAACATGTATAGGCAAAATAGAAAATACAGTCGTAGCTTCCATTTGGTTTTGGCACATCATGTATAGGTGAATCCGCAAAATTCGAATGATTCTTGAGAGCTTTTACAATATCAGTGAAGAAAATAATTATTTTTTATGAAAAGGTTATTTGTTTCCACTAATTCCAGAAATAGATTGTTATCTATTCAAGATGTTGCTCGAATATTTCATCATATATTGAAGGAATACTCTTTGCACCTTCCTTTTTTGTGCAATTTCTATGTTCTAAAATTGAACATGTGGTAGATAATACCATATCCTAAGTTCTATTGGAAGGAACACATTTCATTTAATTTCTTTGTTACATTTCCATGTTTATATATTTGCTTCTAGCTGTGGGTAGAATACTCAGATTAATTTCCATGATCCTCATTACAATGGAAAACATGAATATCATGCTTACTCTTTGTTTCCATAAATGACCCCAATCAATCATATTCAAACAAAATGACTCAATGTACATCACCATTTGTTAAATGAAACGATTATTTCAAGCACCACATCATTGATGTATTGCCAAGAATGGTTCCTCTACTGGATGAAATACATCAGTATACTTTGAAAATATTTTTTAAGAAGCAATTAATAACATTATGATGATTTTTTGAGTGCATGAAAGACATAAGAAATCATTATAACTTAAGCTTGTGAAGCATGCCCCTTTTAATGAGAATTTGAAACGTTAACTGAAACTTACAGATGCTTGTAAAGGTAGCTTCAAATTTGTGTTTGATGAAATCCATTATGTTCAAGATCGACCTTCTCTTTCTTTTGTGATGGTTTATGACTAGAAATGTCGATTCGCACTCCAAATGATGGTGAAATTGTTTCATGGAATCACGTGGATCATTTGAAATGGATCTTGTTGGAAAATTTGAATATTTATCAAGTAGATTGATTTTTTTCAGTTTGTGGTCCTGCAGAGAATCAGCTCAAGTATGTGATACTGTGATTTTTGTGGAGATTCTGTCGATCATGTAACCAATATCTGTGAGAAGAATTGTCCTAAAGATATCACCAATGTCACCATGTACAAGGATTTGCATGACATGCAACCTCTTAATTAAAATTGCACACAAAAATGCTTGAGTTTATTTTCAACCAAACACAATCATTGCTAACCATGATGCATTTCTGAACATGGCATTGAGTCAGACCAAAGATCTCTCTTGCTTTTGCTCTTGTCTAGCTTATGTTTTTCCCAAACTTTTATTCATTGATAGCCCAACCCCAGCTTCAGTGTGCTGGTTGGTCCCCAACATTGACCCCCATAACACTCGGTCACCAGGAAACATGCTACCCATGGCATATTGGTTTCTTTTTTCTTTTTCTTAATTCTTGTTTTTTCCCTCTTCCGATGTTGTTTCTTACTTAAATGCTGTTGATTTTCATGGTTTCCTACCTTATCCTCAATGCGTGCATATCTACCTCCCTAACCCATACCTCCTCACGTGGTTCACATACAAACATCTACTCATATGCTTGCCATGCTGATGTTGACACACTTTGTAACCCCCCTCGAACTTTGCAATCATTTATCTTGGAAGACCCCCCAATGACACACCTCACATTGTGAACATGAAAAGTGTACGCAGAAATGAAGGTACTGATAAATTCTTATGAAAATTTTAAAGAAACATTCCCTGTATTACCACCAAATTTCTGATACAAGAGAAACTGATTGCTAAACATACACAAAACGATCCTCAAATTTCCATGGGAAATGAATCATCTAAAATATAAATCGGACTATTATCATTAGCCAGTTTCAAGGAAACAAGAAATTTGACATTATACGGAATGAAAAACAGGTACGAAGAATCCTAGGTACAAGACACGGACTAATATAGGCACCGCAAGCTTAAAGGTCCTAAAAGCACATACAGTTTGTGTTCAAGGATTGATGGAATTTTGCAATTTCTTGAAATTATAGTTATATATTGATTATTTCTAAGGTTTTTTTCCCATCATAGCTTGAATCTCAATCATGGAATTACTACTCCTCACACCAAGGTTAAGAAAAATAGACAAAGGCAAATGAGGAGTAATGTTCTAAGTATGGTTTTTAATTAAACAATACTTCGATAATGGGAAATCCATAGTACCTGGTTCGCTTTTATGATCACAAGTTTGATGAAACTGGGATAGTTTGTGTCCAAACTCATTCTAGCATAAGCAAAAGGGCAAGAGGGTCAGGGGAGAGGTCACCACTCCCTCCCCTGGCCCTCCGCCTATCCTACCCTATGCTACCCTATCCTATGCTCTGTTAGGGGTCAGGAGATAGGGTAGTCCCATGCCTCCCCTGCCCGTATGTGTACCTGTATTTCGATATATCAGTATCGGAGCAATTGGTTATATGGTGATAGGTTTTGCACATCTTCATGGAAAGGTTCAGAAGAGTGAGTAGGAGCAGGCAAGGTTACAAAAGTGCTAGCATGGAAATCCGGAGCGAGATGATGCTATGCTGTCCGGTCACCCTTTGACCGAAGCAATCGTACTCAAGACATACGGGAGCGGACTCGCAAGAAGCAGTAACAAGGTCACCGGACTACTGGCACTTGTAGATTTTTTCAACCAGTAGCCACCAACTATAGTATTTAGTAGATTGCTTTGTACTTTCATGCTTCTTAATGGAATTGGCAAATTATTTCGCCATTCATTCATTTGTATCCTGATCCTTGGTTCTACCTTCCTCTGTCAAGCCAATCAGGCTTGTGCCTTTTTCTATTCTCTCAAATATGTGACGGAATGTCAATTCAGGACTCTCACAGAAGCAACCTTAGCTGACCAATCCAGAGGAAGAAATTCACCGTGACCTGTTCAACATTCAAGACCTTGGGGATCCATTTTTCTGACACGTGGTATCAGAGCAGGGTGCTGAATTCAGGTCAACCTGGTCAGAAGCAACACGATTTCTACTAGAAAGACCACCTTCAATCCTGAGTGGCAAGCCAGAGGCAGACGCTGCCATGGCGTCTTCAAATGGGGATCTGTTCAAACTTGAACCTTTTGACGGAGACAACTACCATTGTGTGCTTTCAACATCAAATTGATACTCCTCAACAAGGGCCTATGGGGACTTGTCAGTGATCCTCCCATAGAAGTTCTTAACGCCGCTGCCACTGCTCAACAACGAGTCCTATGGCAATGACATTGTGACCAGGCTTTTTTGATCATTGCACTACACATCACAGAACGTCTAAAGTCCCTGATATGTGACAACAACACTACACTTGATCCATGAGCAGCATGGAAGGCACTGAAAACACGCTACGACAAAGTCAGTGACCTGGAATTGAGCATTTTACTCAAAGATTTTTACCAACAAAAGATGGCCAAAGGGACACGACTTGAAGACCATATCACCTACATCAAGATGCTTGCAAGTAGAATCACTGCCATGGGAGAAGTCATCTCTGAATGAGTCATGATTCTAACCCTGTTCAGTGGTCTTCCCAGCAGATTTGAACACACCATTGAAAGACGTCTGACATTTCAAGAACAGGGAAGGGCATTTGACGAGAGACTGAAAGCTTTGGAGGCTGCTGGAGCAGTCAACGCAAATCAACCAGCTACAATGCAAACCAACTAGTAGCACCACGAGGAGGACTAGCAGCACCAGCAGCACCTTACAAGCTAACTATGGAGAAGGCTTGTGAAGCCCCCATGCATGCTGAAGACAAACTTATCAAAGGAGCAGGGGGGGATGTGCACTTTATACTATGCTTGAAAATAAACGAAAGAAAAATTATGAAACCTACAGCCATTGACGCAGCTATGGTCAAGGAAGATTGGCATCTTCACCGCATCGTCCAAATCGTCCTCCTTATGAGCAACAGGAGGTACTGCCTTTTCATCCCATCAATTTGAAGGGACACGACCCTACGACAACCGATGATAATCGGTTTGCAAATGTTACCTGGTATAAGTGTGGGAAGAAGGGACACACATTCCGCGTGTGCTCATTATTTTGACGAGGTTTGCCACAACAATAACAACATGCACTCCTAACATCAGTCGCTCAAGATGTCAAAGATGTTGCCCTAAAACTCTCTGAACTTGCCTCACAATAGGGTGTTGCTGATGGAAGCAGACAATTTGACAAAACGAAGGCTGATCAAGACCTCCTTGAACAGCTATTGAGGGAAAGGGACAATACCAACAGTGCACTCACATATCAACAACACTTAACAAAGGCGTTCCTTGATCCGTTCCATCATTCAACCGATATTCCAAAAGATCAGAGATTTCATGGATCACAAGACTCCAACACTGATCATAGCCATCTTGTTTAGGAAGAAATGGCTTTCTCCTCTATCGACAGCTCATTTCTCCTTGCTGCTGGCATTCTAGCCTGGATCAATGATTCTGGTTGCACTCGGCATATGACAAGCCATAAAGAATGGTTCGTTGAATACAAGGATCTGACAGCACCCAAGGCTGTACGAATCGAAGATGGATGCATCATTTGTGCTATTGGCATTGGTACGGTACGTGTCTCCATTGAACTTGAAGGGAAGAGCACTGTAAGACTCCTCACAGACACACGATATCTACCAGACCTGGCTGCTAGCCTCCTGTCCATCACAAGACTTAACGACAAAGGCCTGAAGGTGACATTCGACATCGACAGAAAGTGCAAGATATATACCAAAGATGACAAGGTCATCGCCATTGCTCGACGACAGGGAAATTTAAGAATCTTGGATACCAAGCCACCTACACCACTGCCCAGCCCGACGGACGAACCAGAGACGGCATTTGTAGCAGATACGACATCATCCTCAGACCCTTTAGCTCCATCACCCGTTCATGCTTCATCCGCAACAAGTCTCTGGCATCAACGATTGGGGTATGTTGGCCACCAAACCCTCAGCAACATGGCCAGCAAGGAAATGGTCAATGATCTTCCCAAGACACTCGGCAAAACACCGGAGCAGTCGTGCACAGGATGTCTTGCAGGCAAACAGATTCAAGCATCCTTCCCTCCTACTCTGACGTTGGCACCACCAAACGTCTTAAACTCATTCACATGGATCCCTGCCACTTGAAGGAGAAATCACATTCTGGCAAGACGTACTTCCTCGCTCTCCTTGATGACTACACACACTACGTCTAGGTCAAGTTTCTTCGCTACAAGTCAGAGGCACCTGACATCATGTCCTGTATTCAAGAAATTGAGAACCAAACGGAGGCAACTATAAAAATGGTGAGATCTGACAACGGCACGAAGTTCGTCAAAAGCACCCTCAAAAGATTTTATGACAACAAAGGCGTACTTCATCAAACCACAGTACCCTATACTCCTCAACAAAATGGGCAAGCTGAACGTACCCACACACCCTACGATGCATGGGTTGGCCACCGGCCAAATGTGAGCTATTTCCGCATCTTCGGCTCTACGGCATACGCCTAGATTTGTTCAGAAGACGAGACCAAGTTGGGAGCACACAACAACAGATGCTTCCTCCTGGGATATGAAGAGGGCAAGAATGCATATTGCCTTTGGGACAACACGGCCAAACGTGTATTTTGCAGCAGAAGCGTCACTTTTGATGAAAGCTTCTCACATCGCTCTATCTCCAAGTGCCCACCAGCGCTTACGCCCCACATCACTCTGGCGGACCACACTGACATGGGCAATGTTCTTCAAAAGTTCTCAGTGGACGCCTCTCCTAATGAACATGAGGGTGTACTCCCACTAGTCGTACAGGGAGAACATCGCTCTCAAGGATTCTCTCAACCTCTAGTGTAAGTTCTGGCCAATTAAGGTCTACCATCTCTACCACCACCAGCACCTCTTCCTCCGAGATCTGCTCGACTTGCCGCAACATCTGCGCATCATGTTCTTGACTCATGGCTATGCCTGACTCCAGACTCTGACATAAATCTTGTTACCCAAGTCGTTCATCCTGTCAGCTACAAAGATGCTTTCACTCACCGTGAGGCCGCTCAGTGGCACGCGGCTGCTGTTGAAGAATTTGAAGAACCTAGTAAGAAAAAGACCTAGACGCTTGTTTCGCCGTCAGTCATCATGCCCATCGTCACCTGCAAATGGGTATTCAAAACCAAGCATGATGCTAACAGTGATCCTTGTAGGTTCAAAGCGCGTCTCGTCGCCCGTGGATTCAACCAGGTGCTTGGTGTTAACTACAAAAACACCTTCGCCCTTGTGGCTAAATATTCCTCTATCCGGGTTATTCTGGCGCTTGCAGCCTCTAACGCCTGGCACCTCCATCACATGAACGTCAAGTTGGCGTTTCTCAATGGTGATCTTGAGGAAATCGTGTACATAACATAACCCAAAGGATTCGTTGAGCAAGGGGGGAGAATCTGGTCTGCTTGCTCAACAAATCCCTCTACAATTTGAAGCAGGCTCCCCGTCAGTGGAACAAGAAGTTCCACGTCTTTTTTCTGTCGCAGGACCTGCAACGCCTTCACGCCGACCACTTTGTCTTTTTTCGCAATGGCCCCACCCCACTTGGCGTCATTCAGTATGTTGAAGACCTCATCATTTTTGGGCCATCTCTCCAGGTGATCTCCACCTTCAAGCAAAAGCTGGCTCTCACCTTTGAAATGGTGGATATGGGTGAGCTCACTTACTATCTAGGAATTCAAGTCAACCACGACATGCTCCAGCCTCAAGTTCATCTTTCCCAAACCACCTACGTTCAACGCATAACAGAGAAGTTTGATCTTGGTTAATCGGCTGCCATTTCCAACCCGCTGGACCCAATGCATGGTCTCACAAAACCAGAAACACCTGAAACCAAGCTGTATCCCAGCATGGTAGGATCTTTGATGTATGCCTCCGTCAGGACACGTCCTGACCCGTCTTATGCTGTAGGTATCCTGAGGTAAGGATGTAAGGAACCGAGAAAGGATCATCTCACAGCGGCAAAGCGGTGCATTCGCTATTTGCGTAGCACTGCCACCATGTCCATCCGCTACACCAACACCACGGGACCCCTCCTCACCGGATTCTGTGATGCTGACCTCTCAGGCGACCAAAGAAACAGCAAATCGACCTCCGGTTATGTGTTCAAAATAAACAGAGGTCCCGTCTTGTGGTGATCCAAGAAGCAAAGTGTGGTTGCACTCTCCTTGACTGAAGCTAAACATGTATCACAGAGCGAGTGCACGTGAGAAGCTATATGGCTGAGGATGGTACTCTCTGAGTTGGGCTTCAATCAGCTCGAACCGAAAACCATCTACTGTGATAGTCAAAGTGCAATTGCAATGGCAGATGATCTTGTTTTGCATGACAGGACTAAGCATGTCCAACGATAGTTTCATTATGTGCAAGATGGAGTGGCGGAAGGCAAGGTTGAGATGGTTTATGTCGAAATCCAAAAGCAGGAGGCTCATGTTATGACGAAGTCACTGGATGCCAAGCAGCACGGTGAACTATGTGAGTGCCTTGGATTAACCTTCCTGTGATAGACTGTGGCTAGCAAAGACCGGAGCGCCGCACCCAGCGGCATCATTGACTCATTGACCACTTGCATGGGCTGTGCTTTGAATGCTTGAATTCTTCACTGATTACGAGTAAAAAAAGAGGGATAGTGAAAGGGTACCCTGTAACCGTGGTCCATAAAAGAACTCGATACATGGAGTGAGGTTGAGAGGAAAGGAACTGGTCCAACAGCTCTTCCTCGCAAACCCCAAAATATGCTCCTAAAACACCTACCACCTATTTCTGATCTCAACTCACAAACTCATGAGGTCACAAAGAAAATAGCAAAGGGGGGGGAGGAGATCAACAACTGGTCACCGCTCGATTGAAAGGATTCGATGAGAAATCAACAATGCTTTCTTATGCCCTACGAATGAGACTGGACCAAAAAGGGGGGAATGATGAAACTGAGATAGTTTGTGTCCAAACTCATTCCACCATAAGCAAAAGGGCAAGAGGGTCGGGGGAGAGGTTGCCACTCTCTCCCCTGGCCCTCCGCATATCCTACCCTATGCTACCCTATCCTATACTCTGCTAGGGGTCAGGAGAGAGGGTAGTCCCATGCCTCCCCTGCCCGTATGTGTACCTTTACTTGGATAGATTAGTATCTGAGCAATTGCTTATATGGTGATAGGTTTTGCACATCTTCATGGAAAGGTTCCAAAGAGTGAGCAGGAGCAGGCAAGGCTGGAAAAGTGCTAGCGTGGAAATCCGGAGCGAGACTACGCTATGTTGTCCGGTCACCCTTTGACCGAGGCAATCGTACTCTAGACATACAGGAGCGGACTCGCAAGAAGCAGTAACAGGGTGACCGGACTACCGGCACTTGTTGTTTTTTCTGGCAGTAGCCTGCAGCTGTAATGTTTAGTAGATTGCTTTGTACTTTCACGATTCTTAATGGAATTTGCAGATTCTTTTGCCATTCATTCGTTTGGATCCTGATCCTTGCTTGTAGCTTCTTTTGTCAAGAGATTCAGGCTTGTGCCTTGTACTATTCTCTCAGATCTGTCACAGAATGTCAATTCAGGACTCTCACAGAAGCAACCTCAGTTGACCAATCTAGAGGAAGAAATTCACCGTGACGTGTTCAGCATTCAAGACCTTGGGGATCCATTTTTCTAACAAAACATGACACAAAAACCTCCAAAGGCATTTGAGTTTAAGAGCAAAAAATAAAATGGATGCAATGTCGATGCTTCACAGACGCCAAGCATGGCCCTTGGCATGGAGTTGCTTCTATGAAAGCTCCGTCATAACCATCCAAATCTCATGGACTTGGTAAAGGAAATAGAAAACTAGAAAAGCTATTGTGTTTGAGGTTTACTCTTGCATTTGGCAAGACTATGCAGCAATGATAATGAAGTGGAAAAATACAAAGAAAGGAAAGGGAAGGCCAAGTGTATGGCCAAGGAGAAGTGCTGGAGGAAAAAAGGAGTTAAAACATGCATGAGGAGCGTACAAAACAAGGGCAACAATAGGAAGCACTTTAGTATTTTGTGGCTATGATGCATTTACAGTGCATGCAGTAATTCAAGCTTGAATGTATGTCAATTTTTGTGTTCTATGAGGCCTATCATATCGTGAAAACTGTTGGAAAGCGCTTTAACACATTCTAGGACAAGTCAAAATCTACATTTTTGCATGCACTCCTTTTAACTGTGGCTGTAACGTAGCTGTGTTTAACATGTTTGTCTATCAAAACTATGTTTGTAAAGTAGATGTATGTTCAATCCGTTGTGTTGTGTTTGCAACGTTTCTTGGATATGTCATAGAAAAAAATAATGATGTATTCTTGCACACAAATCGAAAATAAAAGAGTCACATTTTCCTCCTGTGAATTGTTGCCTTTTGAAATCACGAAACCAAGATTATGGAAGGGAAATCTTCATAACCTTGGTAAGTTAGTAGATTTTTCCAATTCCATTCAAGTTTCTTGTTGGATTGGTTTCATGCCTTTATGGAAGAAGGTATGAAGAATTTGTCTTATAAAAAATATGTTTCATTATGTGCACAAAGTAGCATGGTCATTTGGTAACTCCATTTGTCTTCTCACTACAATGATAGAGGGAATCCAAAAAGATCATTAGTATCAAGATACAAGTCATGGTTCTTAAAAAATCAAAACATTTCATAAAATAAAATTTGATTTTTTACATTCCAATCTATTTAAGAGGAAAGTAAAGATCCCAATTGAGAAGAGGGTGTTACGTTAAAAAAACAATTTTGGGGGCACTCACATAACAACGTTAGGGCTGAAAATTTCACTTAACTGTTATTATAACTTCTCACAATATGTTTACGAGACATGGATATTTCATTACAAAAAGTTAATGCATTTTTTGATTTATGAAAATGTGAAAATGTTTTGATGATCTTATAAAGTGCATCATTTTTGTGCTTTTACAGAGAAACTGTGCCGTTTCTAGTGTTTTAATCAAAGATAAAATAGTAGAAAGGTTTGCAGCAGCTTGAAGTATGTACAAAACAACGGCGAATCAAATTTGAGGTCCCATTTTCTGAAAAAAGAAAGATCAAGTGTTATGATGTTTCTGAAAAGATTGAAGGTTCCATTTGTTACCATAAAAGATAGAACAGAAAGGTTTTGGAAATTTCATGAATTTTGTAATGGAATATTTATCAATGTGGCGTAACAAAATGTGGATTACCACCACACACAAATTATTGTGTGTTTTTGTTTTTTCATTTTTGCATGCTCCTTCGAAACAATGTCACCTTTCTTGTGCCCCACAAGAAGGTGTTTGTGAAAGTACTGTCTCATGATGGTAGAATGTCTGGAATGAAAATGCCATCAGGAGAGACTCGAATAATACATGGTGACTGTATGGCCATTGCCATACAGTCGCCATGCATGCCCCTCCATAAAGTTGTCGTTTTTGGATACCCCTGCAGAAACACGTCATTTTTGAGTGCTCTTCTCGATACCTGTCTAAATCTGCGGTTTCCTCGCTCTCAACACGTTCACTTGCCGGTGAAACTCGTCACCACGCACAGCCGGCAGATATGCAAATGTCCGTCGGCATGCGTCACAGAACCAACAGTTTGAGACATGCCACCGTCGGACTTCCGGTTCCTTCATCCAATCCTCGTGCGCTGGCCCACAGTTCTTTTCCTTCCCTAGAGCCGCGCTGTCCAGCTCCATGCCAGACTGGATTTGAAATGATCTCGCCGCACCAGTCAGTCTCCAACGCCGTCATTGCCTTCGACACGAGAGAACCTGGGACGCGGCTAGATCGGTCCTAGAGATAAGGGCTGGAAGCGCGTCCAGAAGAGGGCTGCAGTTGTGCTCTCACATCCTCAACGGACTCGAGCCTGGTTTGCGAGCACATCTTCCTCCATCGGAAAAATTGCATGCCTTGCTACTTCCACCGAAGCGCTACGTGATCTACCAGATAGATTTCGAGAATTTTCGTCACCCGCTTCAACTGCCACTGGCAGTCTGCCTGTCTTTTGAAGCAAAAAACCCGGAATTGCCCTCGGAAACATCAAGGTGATATGGTTTCAAGAAAACCCTAGACATTCAAGGGAGGTTGGTTTCATGGAGGTGTGGGCTCCGCCCAGGCCCCGCGGTAGCGGGGCCTGGGAGGGAGGGCGCAAAAGCGCCCTCCCTCAACATAATGTTGAAACATATTTCAAACCATTGTCGAGCCATCGTCTTGTAGCCTGAGAGAATCCGCACAGACATGTGCCGTCCTTCGCAGCTTCTCGTCCATGCGGCGACTGCCACATAGTGGCCCAAAGCCGCCGCACTCCTTGAATGTGTCATCGACGAATGGTGCGCTGGATTCCAGCGCCTCGCCAGCGTCTCAGCGTTCCTCGAGCTTGACTCGGGATGCACGCTGATGAAGTCTGTCCAGCGAATGCACGGTTCACACAATTACGCGATTCGCGGACGATGCGCTCTCCCGGAGCCATTCCACAGCCACGGAAGAATCATCAGCGATTGCGAGTCACAACTTTCTGCAGCTTTTGATTCACAAAGTTAATTCGGCTCAACGTGCCCTCTCGTAGCCTCAGCGGCCACGATACCACTGCCCGACGACCCCAAGCCTTGGCCCTGTGGACGGCGTGAAAACGCGCTCTGCCTCAGAAGTGACTGGTCCTGAAGGCTCTAAGCTGCAGGCAAGAGGTAACCGTAGAACCGCGTGCAGAGCCTGTGAGGCAATGTACCCGATCTCCCTGCGAAAACAGAGCAACAGTAAAATCCTGCAGTAGCAGCGGCGGTGGTAGGGGCAGCGGCAGCAAGAACCAAATCGTGTTGCAACAAAGGCCACCATCAGCACCGTCACCATTGCTAGCAAACACTATCACAAAATTCAGTCATTGTCGATCATCAGCATCATAGGCCTTACCATAGACACCATATATCACTGTGAGCACCATCAGGTGGAGGAGGAGAAGCAGCAGCAGCAGCAGCAGCAGCAGCAGCAGCAGCAGCAGCAGCAGCAGCAGCAGCAGCAGCAACAGAACTGCAGCGGCAGAAGCAGCATCACCCGCAACTCTAAAGCAGCAGCAACAGCAGAGGCGACATCAGTAGCAGCTCATACTGCAGTCGCAGCAGAAGCAGCAGCATCAGCAGCAGCAGCAACAGCAGTAGGAGCGGCAGCCACAGCATCAGTAGTAGCAGCAGCAGAAGAAGGAAGAGCAGCAGCAGCAGCGGCAGGAGCAGCAGCAGCAGGACCAGTAGGAGCAGCAGAAGCAGTAGCAGCAGCAGCAGCAGCAGCAACAGTTTTAGGAGAAGCAGCAAAAGCAACAGCAACAGCAGAAGCAGCGGCAGCAGTGCCAGCAGCAGCGGCTTCAGCAGAACCAACAGTAGTAGTAGCAGTAGCAGGAGGGCCACACCAGCAGAGGCGAAAGCAAAATCAGCAGCGGCAACAGCAGCAAGGCCCCACATCTGCAAAAGCAGCAGCTGGAGCATCCGCAGGAGTAGCAACAGTAGCACCAGCAGCCAAGGAGACTGTGGCCTTCGGCTCAGCAGATGCAGGGCTGGCAGCCACGGCAGCTGCAGGGATAGCAGCAACGAGCAAAGCCATAACCTGACATGCATAGGCCATCTATATGAGGCTTGAGTGCTGCGGCAGGTAGCGTCACTCCTGACACAGAGAGGGCATCGACATGTAGCTGCAAAGCGGGTGAAGAATAGTGAGAAAAATTCAGCTGTCCCTAGCTTTAAAGGCTTCACTTCCCAGGAATCATTGCATCAGCAAGGGGTATCCCTTTCCTGGGCCTTCAAGCTACGCGTTCAACGTTTGCGGTCCAGACTGGGCCTCCTGTGGTGCCCTATCTCCAGTTCAGCTAATGGAACAGCAAGAATCTGCACGAGCTCAAACCTGTGGCGCTACCAGACAGTCAATCCTAAACTTTCTCATGTCTGGAGATCATCCTGAAGATTCTGGGCAACACTTGAGTCCCGTTCAGCTACTGCCTAGAACAATGGAAAAAGGACCGACATGTGCTGGGCTCAGAGGACAAGCAGTGCGCAGAGAATGGTACTATGGTGAATATGGTGGTAGTGATTGCAGTGGTAGTGGTGGTGGTGGTGGTGGTGGTGGTGGTGGTGTTGGTGGTGGTGGTGGTGGTGGTGGTGGTGGTGGCTGTGGTGTTTGCAGCGAGTGCTGCAGCAGCAGCAGCGGCGGCATGGTAGGCAGAGGAAAAGGAGGCGGAGAAGGAGGAGGCAGAGGAGGAGGAGAA